>BLSH010372837.1:67913-78159 GCA_018402905.1 Glandirana rugosa | reverse complement strand
ATCTGCAAATCTCCAACTCTAAGCAGCGGTATTTGAAATCTCAAATTCCCCCAACAATCTGATCGTAGAGCACGATCGTAGCGATCGTTGTTCTATGCAGAGCTTGATCTGCAACTCAAAGCAGCGGTATGTGAAATCTCTAATTTCTGCTATCTGTCCTCAGAGCAACAGCACAGACAGCAGTAGTAAAATAATCTATCTCAGGATGCAGGATCAGGTCTTAAAATGTCTCAAATCTGTCCCTCACGCAGTCAGCTACCTTTCCCTACACTAACCCAAGGAGCATGTGACTGCAGCACTGTGACTCCAGCTTATAAAGAGGCTGGGTCACATGATGCACCGGCCAATCACAGCCATGCCATTAGTAGGCATGGCTGTGATGGCTTCTAAGGGCAAACCAGTGAAACACTTGTTGATTGGCTGCCCTGCAGCTTCTCAACACGTGGAGTAAAATAGCAGAACCCCGGACCGAACCCGAACGATTTTTGAAATGTCCGGGTCCGGGTCCGTGCCACGGACACCCGAAAGTTCGGTACGGATCCGAACGTTACAGTCCGGTTTCGCTCAACACTAGTAGTGACGTCTTACGAGCTTACAATAAGGAAGTTCAGGTGAGTGTGATTTGTGAATTAGGAACACAGGTGACACCACCGAACACTTCCTGGATTCTGAGCATACGTGTTTGCACTTCCAACTTTTTGTTGGCCAACTTCTGCACACACGAGCCAATAATCGGACAATGCCTTGCTGGCCAACAAAAGTTTTCTAGTCTTGTTAGCCAATTTCAGTTGGTCAACAATTGGAAATTGGCTGTTGGATCGTGCGTACTAATGGTCAGATTATCGGACAACAGGCTGTTAAACAACCGTTGTTGGGCCAATTCTTGTACTGTGTGTACGGGCCTTTAGAGTAGCATTTAGTTGTAGGACTAAACCAGAGAAATTCCCAGCTCAACTCACCAACCAGTGTGCTTACCAACCGAATTAACCTGTCTAAAGCCTCGTACACATGAGTCGATGGTTGATCAACGGAACGTCCAACTTTTTCCTAAATTGGGCGACGCCGTTTTGGTCTAGCGTACAAACGTGAAGCAAGTAATCGGCCAACAAAACCAGACGTAGTGACGTATTCCGAGCGTATAACAAAGAAGTTCATGTGAATGTGATTTGTGAATTGCGAACACAGGTTACACGACCAGACACTTCCTGGATTCTGAGCATGCATTTTTGAACTTCCAACTTTTGGTTGGTCAACTTCTGTACACAGGAGCCAACAACCGGTCAACTCCTTGTTGGCCAACACAAGTTTTCTAGTCTCGTCATCCAACTTTTGTTGGCCGACGATTGGAAATCGGATGTGGAATCGTGCGCACACGCAATCGGATTATCGGCCAACAGGCTGTTGGACGACCGTTGTTGACCAACCATCGGACCGTGTGTGCGGGCCTTTACCGTATGCGTTAAAAACAGGGGTTTAGTTAGCACACATTTGCAAATGCATGCTGTTAGAAGGGTTATTTCAGTTGGTAAGCAGGCTGATTGGTGAGTTGAGCTGGGAGTTATTCTGGTTTTCTCTTGCATGCATTGCCCTTCCATGTGTTCCTTGCTTATGAAGGCCAGTTATAGGTGGGGGCAGGGGCCATTTTGTTTGTTATTGATGCATACTAGTGAGGGGATGCACTGGACACTTTTGCTGCCATTCTGCTATGTGCTGGGTGTCCAGTGTGCCCCTGTGCCTTGAGGCTGGATTCACACCAGTCCAGTGCGAATTCCAGCTCTGATCTGTGTGAGCAGGAAACAAGCCGCTGTTCAATGGCTTGTCTCCATTCTCACCCCGCAGGTGGGGGAGGAAGGAGGTGGGACTGCAAATTAGATGCGTTCCCATTGAACAAAATGAGGCTGTAATTCACACTGCACTGCACAGAAAATGCACACGTTTTCTGTGCAATGCAGAGTATGACTGCACCGCACATATGTGAACCAGACGAAATTGAAAACAACATGTTTTCAAGTGTCCTGCGAATTGGATGTGGTGTAAGTCGCATTCAATTCCCATAGGTGTGAACCCAGCCTTAAGGAGGATTGGGCTACCTCCAGGCCCACCTGCCCCTATATATCCATTAGAATGCATGTGCTTTCACTGTGGAGACTCTCATAAAGTTACAGCAGTTAGGACTGCAAGTGATACAGGGTGCCGTGAAGTGGACTTGCAGCTTACGCATGCATTTGCAAATCTGTGCTAACTAAACCCCTGTTTTTACCGCATACTGTTAGACAGATTAATTTGTTTGGTAAGCAGACTGGTTGGTGATCTGAGCTGCGATTTCTCTGGTTTTGTCTTGCATGCATTGCCCCTCTATGTGCTCTTTGCTGTGAAGGCCAGTTATAGATGGGGGCAGGGGCCATTATGTTTGTTATAGTAGTATTCAGTATAGAAACATGCAGTAAGCGCATACCCACATTCTTAAAGTGGTTGTAAATAGGGATGGGCCGAACACCCTCCGGTTCGGTTCGCACCACAACATGCGAACAGGGAAAAAATTTGTGCAAACCTTCGAACACCTTTAAAGTCTATGGGACCCGAACAGGAAAAATCAAAAGTGCTCATTTTAAAGGTTTATATGCAACATTATTGCCCTAAAAAGTGTATGGGGACCCGGGTCCTGCCCTAGGGGACATGTATCAATGCAAAAAAAGTTTTTAAAATCGATCGTGATTTTAATAATGCTTAAAGTGAAACAATAAAAATGAAATATTCCTTTAAATAATGTGCCTGAGGGGTCCCCTTAGTCTGCCTGTAAAAGGGCGCACCTCTGTGATGTTTAGAACATAGCCAGAGCAAAATGAAATTTGTGAAGGAAAAATTGCCATTTAAAATCGAGGCTGTAATGTATTGCCGGCTCCCGGCAATATACATAAAAATCACTGGAAAAAATTGCGTGCCCCCCCCCCCCCCCAGTCCATACCAGGCCCTTTGGGTCTGGTTTGGATTTTAAGGGGAACCCCGCACCAAAATTTAAAAAAAATTGCAGCGGGATCCCCCCTAAAATCCAAACCAGACCCTTATCCAAGCATGCAGCCCTGGCCGGTTAAGATGGGGGGGGGTGAGCACCCCCCCGAACCGTACCAGGCTACATGCCCTCAACATGGGAAGTATGGGTTCTGTGCCCCCCACCTCAAAGCACCTTGTCCCCATGTTGATGAGGACAAGAGCCTCTTCCCCACAACCCTGGGCTGTGGTTTTGGGGGTCTGCGGGCGGGGTGCTTATCGAAATCTGGAAGCCCCCTTCCATAAACTACAAAGAAAACCCTCTAATTGGGACTTTTGAAGACATTGATTCCAAAGATTAGAGAAATATCATAAAATATATAAATTTTATTTAAACATATTAAAACAGGAAAATCTCAATTTTAAAATTAACCTATGCTGTCATAGGAGTGCGATTTAACAAGGTTACAAAGCATAAAAAAGAATGACAAGGTTGGTATAACCACACTACTCTGTTGTTGAGTGCAGAGAGTACCCAACGCATTTCAAGCTGTGCGATTAATGCTCTTCATCAGGGGTAAGTGGTTGTAATAGTAGCAGCATTGTCATTCATATAAAACATTGTATCCAAAAAACTCTTTGTTAAAAACTTGTACAAAAATATCTTTGGCCGCCTATTGTCCATCCAGAGTCAATAAGGGGAGGAGAGGAATGGCACACCACCTAACCTGGTCACAGAGGGCACCAAACCCTGCCAAAGGGGATCACGCCCCAAGAAAAGCAGCCAAAAAATGTTGGATTGGTCTGTTCCTCCCCGTGTTTCAGTTAAGGGTCTAGATGACTCAGGTGGTGTTGCAAACAATAGGAATCAACCTAAGTGGGCCTGTGCAGCAAATGAAGTTACATGTCTGGTATCCATGAAAAAGGATGGATCAAAAAGTCACTGTAAAGGCTAAAGGTAAAGCTGGATCTATATTGAATACAGCACCAATCTGGTCTGCAAGTGCATGTGTTCAGAGTCATCCATAAGCAGCTGACATCTTCCATAATGCAATGTCTCCGCTGTATATGCTTTATTTTAAAAAATGCCGTTCTATACCTTATTTCCTAGCACTGCTCAGCGCTCACGTGACCGGCCGCCTCCACTCCAGCTACAGCAAGACGTCAGTGGAGAGAGGCGGACGGTCACGTGAGCGCTGAGCAGTGCTAGGAAATAAGGTATAGAACGGCATTTTTTTAAATAAAGCATATACAGTGGAGACATTGCATTATGGAAGACGCCTTAAAAAATGAACAAGTTATTTCAGCAGGAGGGAAGTGGAGGGATTGGCACTGTCATTAGCTGAAGGGGGGGAGCAAAGAGGAGAGCTGCAGATGACAGAGGCACGTTAACTGACCACAGTGTCAGTGCTCAGCAGCCATGATAAACCGTGGTCAGTTTACAAGGGGGAGAGCAGCACCAAAAAGGATTAGCCAGGTATCTCAGGTGACACAAAGGGCCAAATGACACAACGCAAGCACTGTGCTGTTATTGATTCCTTAACCACTGCAGCCCCGGAAAGTTTTACCCCCTTCGTGACCAGAGCAGTTTTTGAGATTCGGCACTGCGTCGCTTTAACTGACAATTGCGCAGTCGTGCGGCGTTGTACCCAAACAAAATTTGTGTCCTTTTTCCCACAAATAGAGATCTCTTTTGGTGGTATTTGATCCTCTCTGCGTCATTTCTGATCGCCCCTATAAACAAAAAAAAGAGTGACAATTTTGCAAAAAAAAATGTTTTTCTTACTTTTTGCTAAAATACAAATCCAAAAAAATATAAAAAAACATTTTTTTTCACCGGTTTTGGCCGATTTATATTTTTCCTCATATTTGTGATAAAAAAAATCGCAATCGGCGTTTATTGATTGGTTTGTGCAAAAGTGGCTGCGTTTACGGATGGTGAGAATTCATTTCTGGGGTTTTTATTTTTTTTAAATGTTTTACTAGTAATGGCGGCGATCTGCGATTTTTAGCGGTACTGCGATATTGCGGCGGACATGTCAGACATTTTTGACACTTTTTGGGACCAATGACATTTATTCAGCGATCAGAAATTTAAATGTCCACTGATTACTATATGAATGTCATTGGCAGTGAAGGGGTTAACCTGGGGGGGAGAGCTATGGGTTAACTGTGTTCCCTGAGTGTGTCCTAACTGTGGGGGGGGGGGGGGGCTGGGCTAACATGGGCATAGGAGATCTAACTGATCCCAGTGACAGGGATCAGTAGATCACCCATGCCCCTAATAACAGAGCGGGGAACCTCCGTGTTTACATCGGCGGTTCCCCTCTATTTGGCTGTGGCCGCTCATCACGGCTCGCCAGCGGACATCGGGTCCACCCGAGCCGTGGGCACACTCCTCCGGAGTGTGGTGGGCACGCTCCCCCCCTAGCGGCCACTCGCAGATCGCCACCTTTTTACGGTGATTCGCGCCCAGCGTCCACACTGCCGCAGTAAATATACTGCGCGCAGTGTGGAACCGGTTAAAGAAATGGGATCCATTTTTTTTTAGGGTAACAGACACTTTAGGCTGGGTTCACACTGGTGTGAGGAGTGGCTCACAGTCCGGTGCGTCCCTGTTCTCCGCTTCAGGCTGGGCTCACACTGGTGCAAATTGGATGTGGGTTTCACTGTATTCAATTCGCATGTCAGGAGATTGTGACTGGCTTTCTATTCAGCCGGTTCACACATCTCCGCGACCGATGCGGAGCGGTTTGCAAAAGAGTCCTGTGCATCTTCTAGACTGTTTCAGGTCCAAATCCAACAAAAATTCGGGCCTGATTTGTACCTGAAACAGAGAACAGGGATGCACCAGACCCCCTGCTGTGAGCCGCACAGCAGAGTGAACCTAGCCTTAGGGACGAATCATACCCACATTTTTGGCTGAATTCAGACCTGAAACAGACCTGAGGACTCCTGTGCACCTCGCTCCACAGCCGCCACAGAGATGTGTGAACCCTCTCCATAGAGAGCCGATCACGGTCTCCTGTCATGCGAATTGAATGAGGGGAAACCCACATCCAACTCCCAGTAGTGTGAACCCAGCCTTCAGGTTGCTGAACACCCATCATAGGGTCAAGAATATATGTAGTAAGTCATTATAAGGAGTGTGGGTGGTTACACTCCATGCTCATTGGGCTTTCCTGAACTGTGCTAGGTTGTGGTCAGGTCCAGTAAACAATGGGAAAGGGGATGAGGCTCCAAAATAGAACCCATAGGTAGTTAGCAGAAGTGACAATTCAATAAAAAGATGCTTTCAAGTGAATTCTTCAGGAAGGTCTGCCAGGTATTTATTGATCATAAGAACAGATTGAAACACACCATCCATGTGTCAAGCAGTCTCAAAGCTCCTAGATGGTGTGATTTAACCTGTTCTCATGATCAATAAATACCGACCTTCCTGAAGAATCCACATTTTTTGTTTAATAGCTGCCTCTGATAACCCAAAGCTGGTTCTATCGAGCCTAACTCCTTGTACCATGGAATATCTAGTAGCAATCACATTCAGCCGGACTTGCTCTGTAATGTTGTTTGGAAATTTTAATTCAAGCAGACTTGTAAGGGGGCCTGTGATTGGATGTTGAGTGGTGCCAAAGGGTACAAGTCCCTGCCCTGCTTCCTCTATGATAGGACAACAACCTACCTGCTGGTAACCCTTTACCTCTGCCATATTGTGCCCAACTCTTTGCCAGAGGCCTTCCCATGACATCCCCAGCTATTTGCCTTTATATTTTAGAGATGGGAATGTCCGCACAAATATTTCACACACATTTTAATACGTTTACGCACTTTGCTGATGTTCTTCAGAAGACGGCAGTGACAAATAATTTTTGACCAGTGGGAGCCCAGGAAGCTGACAACGCGGGAGAGCCGGGGAGGACCTTTTCCATGGCCTAGAATGAGGGGCCTCCTAACCAGCCAGTGAGGGGAAACCACTAGAAGAGAGCATGAATGCACACTAAGCAGCTGTGGAGCTACATACTGATTGGGGTTTGAAATGGTTGATATGATTGGAGTATGCAGGCAGTATTAGGGAGGTACAAAATCCATAGGAGATCAGACAGGAACACAAGGGCAGTCCATAAGAAGGAGGAGTACCAGGAGGAATACCCCAGAGGATTAACCATTTGCAACAAGGCGCATTCCTCACCGGCCTACCGTTACACAGGCTATCCCCCCTTCAGTCTATCATGAATGCTGCTGCCAGACTTATACACCTTACTAACCGATCCGCGACTGCTGCCCCGCTCTGCCAATCCCTTCACTGGCTTCCCCTACCCCACTGTATAAAATTCAAAATACTAACCACAACATACAAGGCCATCCACCACACTGCCCCCAGCTATATCACCAATCTCATCTGCAGATATCACCCCAATCGTCCTCTCCGCTCCTCCCAGGCCCTCCTGCTCTCTAGCTCCCTTGTTACCTCCTCCCATGCTCGCCAACAGGACTTCTCCACAGCCTCTCCCATCCTCTGGAACTCCCTGCCCCAGAATGTCCGGTCAGCCCCCACCCTGTCCACCTTTAGGCGATCCTTGAAAGCTCACTTATTCAGGGAAGCCTACCCCACCTCCACCTAAGACCCGTGCTTGAGTCACCTCTATCAGATCATCCCATGCAGCCATTACCTTTTGTGCCACCTCCCCCTCCCTTTAGATTGTAAGATCCACGAGCAGGGCCCTCCTATTCCTTCTGTATTGAACTGTATTGTAATTGTACTGTGTCCCTTCTTTATTGTAAAGTGCTGCGCAAACTGTTGGCGCTATATAAATCCTGTATAATAATAATAATTTATAAAGCGCATAAGGTGAGGGCACAACCGGTGAAGGGAGCACAAGGAGTGTGGAAACAAGCACAGTGGTGGATGATTGTGGAAAAATCGCTTGCATCCAATATTGTTTTATCATCCACACCAAGGATTAACACTGTTGTTTCTAATGTTGGCTGAATTCAAAGGAGGGCATTTTGCACAGAGCTCTTTAACCATTTGCCGACCAGCCGCTATCGTTTTACGGTGGCAGATCGGCCCGTTCCCACAAAATGCAGCTATGGTACGTCGCACGCGGGAACGTGTGGTGTGGGCGCACATGCTCACTGGCTAATGGGGGAGCCAATCAGCGAATGGGGGGGACTTGATGTCCGCCGGCCATCTGTGATTGCTCCCGAGACAGGCAGAACGGGGATCTGCCAGTGTAAACAAAGCAGAGCCCCGTTCTGACTGGTGATAGGGAACCGCGATCTCTCTCTGCCTCCAGTCAGCCCAGCCCCCCACGCAGTTAGAACACACTGGGGCGATCCGACTTGCGGGGCGACTTTGCTAGGCGATTTGAAAGCAACTTCAGCGCGACTTTGGGCAACTTATAGAGCGACTTGAGGTGACTTACAACATGACTTCATGCCAGGCAACTTTGCTGTGGCCAATCAGAGAAGGGAGGGTGGAGGTTGCCCTAAAATATATTCTATTCTTTTCACTGTGAAGTCGCTTCTGTTTAGATGGGGGATCCTGCTTGGATGCGACTTCCATTGATTTCTATGGGCACAAGTCGGATAGAAGTCGCCTCAAAGTAGTACAAGAACCTTTTCTGAAGTCGGAGCGACTTCAGTAGTGTACATTTAGACCGCTCACATTCACTTCTATGGGATTTCACTTGCCAAGCGACTTGGGGGCGACTTGGAGCGACACAAGTCACCTCCCAAGTCGATGTAGGGAACACTTAACCCCTTGATCGCTCCCTAGTGTTAACCCCTTCCCTGCCAGTGACATTTATTCAGTAATCAGTGCCTATTTTATAGCACTGATCACTGTATAAATGTCATTGGTCCCAAAAATTGTTAAAAGTATCCGATCTGTCCGCCGCAATATCGCAGTCCCGCTAAAAATGGCAGATTGCCTCCATTACTAGTAAAAAAAAATAAAAAAATAAAAATGGCATATCTCTATCCCATAGTTTGTAGAAGCGTTTACTTTTGCGCAAACCAATTCATATACCATTATTGTGAATTTTTTTTACCAGAAATCTGTAGAAGAATATATATCAGCCTAAATTGAGGAAGAATTATTTTTTTTTGGATATTTATTATAGCAAAATGTAAGAAATATTGGGTTTTATTCAAAATTGTCGCTCTTTGTTTGTTTATAGCACAAAAAATAAAAACCGCAGAGGGGATCAAATACCACCAAAATAAAACTCTATTTGTGGGCAAAAAAGGACATCAATTTAGTTTGGGTACAACGCCGCACGACCGCGCAATTGTCAGTTAAAGCGATGCAGTGCCGAATCGCAAAAAGTCCTGGTCATTAAGGGCGCAAATCCTTCTGGGGCTGAAGTGGTTAATTTATGTCAATGTTTGATCTATATGAGGCCTTTTTGATGACATTTATCACATCTGCCCCTTAATATATCACTGCTTATAAGTTTGCACTTTATTATACTATTGTTTACAGTATTGCACTTTAAGCCCCTAAGGGACATATTTAGGTTAGCGCCGCGCTAATTTTGATAGAATAACATCACATAGACATACTATTACTATTACTGATGATGGTAATGCATGAAGGTTGAAAACTTTGAACCTTTGGAACCACTTTACCCTCTGCTGCCCTGGAAGGATTTCCCATGTTAGGACCAGAGCACTTTTTGTGATTCGGCACTGCGTCGCTTTAACTGACAATTGCGCGGTCATGCAACGTTGTACCCAAACTAAATTTGCATCCTTTTTTCCCCACAAATAGAGCTTTCTTTTGGTGGTATTTGATCACCGCTGCGTCATTTCTGATCACCGCTATAAACAAAAAAAGAAGGACAATTTTGCAAAAAAAAAATATTTCTTACTTTTTGCTAAAATACAAATCCAAAAAAAAAAAAAAAATGTATTCATCAGATTTGGCCGATTTATATTCCTCCTCAAATTTTTGGTAAAAAAAAAAATGCAATCAGTGTTTATTAATTGGTTTGCGCAAAAGTTACCACGTTTACAAACCCTGAGAATTAATTTCTGGCCTTTTTACAATTTTTTTTTTACTGGTAATGGCGGCGATCTGCGATTTTTATCAGGACTTTGATATTGCAGCGGACATATCGGACATTTTTGACACTTTTTTTGGGACCAATGACATTTATACAGCGATCAGAAATTTAAATATCCACTGATTACTGTATAAATGTCATTGGCAGTGAAGGGGTTAACCTAGCGGCGGTAATGGTCATTTTTTTTT
>BLSH010372837.1:37107-51625 GCA_018402905.1 Glandirana rugosa | reverse complement strand
GGAGGTGGGTCTCCTGCAAGAGCAAAACATCGATCTTTTGGGAATTATAATTTGGGAATTATAATTGTTAAATAATTTTTGCCTTTTTCTGAATTCATACCCTGGACATTATGGATTTCTACACATAGCAGAATAGGAGCATCTATTTTAGAACCCATGAATCAGAGCGGAGGAAGTACCCATCAACAAAAAAGGATCTTACCCTGGTGGAAGCGGGAGGATAGGAAGATACCAAAGTCCCATTCTGGGTGCTGTTGTTGAGGTGGCAAAGGCTCCGGCGACACCTTCCCTGAGGTCTTGGAAAGAAAGAGAAGGATAGGGAAAGGAGATAAGAAAAAGAGACCATCATTACAAAAATATGTGATGCAGTAGTATACTGTAACTAGGCAGATAAATTTGAGAAACAATCCACAAACCCAAAGGGCCAAAGAGGGATCTGAGCCCTCTTGGCACAAGTAAATCCCTAAACAACACCCCCCTCAGCGGGGGGTGTAAAACTGTCCCAGACTGGAGAGGAGAACCACCTCTAGGACAATAGGAGGCGCAAGGCATCTGCTCCGGCTAACCCGCTAGATAAGTATAAATGTAAACAACCGTCACTGAACATTAGTAGAATCTATAGAGTTTCCGCAAGTTCAGAGGACAAGCCCTGTAGGCTCTAAAACGATATAAGGAGGTAGGGGGGAAGAAACTGTGGACTTCCTTCCCGGACAAGTTCTGCGGTGGACATAATCCAATTCCAAGGGGGAGGAACAGGAAGCTCCAGGTTGCATGAAGAAACAAGGTGGCAATAAGCCAATAAACTAGAGTAAATAACATGTTGAAACGGTGAATTTTGTCAGGTCAAGCCTGGCTTCAGGAGATCCTCAGGTGTGAGGAAAATGCCCTAGGTAAAGGACGAACCAGAGACTAAGGTGAAGAACAGTTCCAGTTCCTGGTTGACTATGGGGGTGGGCTTCCCTGGATCTCTTGGTCTGATGCTTCTGCCACAGAGGGTTGATGGGGCTGGATGGAGGAGGCCTTTTAAAGGAGTTGGCATTTCTGGGAGTGGAGGAGGTAGTCGGTTCTTGTGCGATCAGCCCCAACTGTAATAGCAAGCGCTCCCCTTCAGCAAAGGACGAAAAACCAAACTGTTTGTTTTGGTAGGAGAATTTGAGACGGAATGGGAAGGCCCATTTGTAAGTAATTGTTTTCTGGGATGAAATTGGTAGTAAGGGCTTTAGGGCTCTCTTTTTCTGTATTGTGTAGGGGGAGAGGTCGGCAAAGATTTGGATAGGGTGGCCTTGAATTGAAATGTCTCCAAGCTCTCTTGCCCGACGCATTACTTCTTTCTTTACCTTGAAGAAATGCAGTTTCACCACAATATCTCTGGGCAATCCGTCCTGGCGAGACGGTTGCAGGGCCCTGTGGGCCCGGTCCAGTTCCAGACGGTGCTCGGGTAGGTCAGGGAGCAGATCTTTGATAAATGAGCATACAATTTTGTCCGTCTCCTTAAATGTTTCTGAGAACCCCCTTATTCTAAAATTGTATCTGCGAGATCTATTTTCGAGATCATCAATTTTAGAAATCGCAGCAGGCCCTGTAATCTGGCAGTGTTCTGGTTGGCCCTAGCTATAGTCTGATCAGTTTTGGCTTCTATAGATTGAATTCTAGCCCCCAGTTGGTGCAGGTTGGCCTGTATAGTGGTGGTAATCTGGGCTGCATTCAGAGCTAGGCCCCTGGTGAGCATCCTGGAGAACGTCTCCATCAGGAAGGGAAAGTCCTGTGGGACCGTGTTACAAGCTCAGTCAGAAGCATCTCCTTCATGGTCCTATTTAGCAGGGATTCTGTAGAGGCAGGGGAGGCTGGGACAGGGGTTAGTGTACTCACGGTGGGACCGGGACCCTGACTGGGCTGCCCGGCCTGGATATCTTGGTCTACTATGGAATCATCCTCCTCTGCATCCACATGAGAGGGTATGGCCACGTGCGCCATCTTAGGTGCTGGCAGCACTGTAGGCCTGGAGCCTAGCTGTCTGGAGAGGTCCCTTACAGATGATTACAGAATCATCAAAATGCTAGGAGTAGGACTACTACTACTCCTACTCCTAGCAGTTTGATGATTCTGTAAGGACAGGAAGTGATGCGAGAGGCGGCATAACACCAATGTTTTTATCTGATATGCGATTTTAAATTATTTTTGGTGTAAGCGCGCAATTAACTTTTTAATGAAATAGTTTGGTTTGAACTCACTACACTATGAGAGGCACTTTATCTATTTAACTCTGCATGGCTTGTGGAGCGGCCAATGGTGGCGGGTGAGTCTGGAGCCGTGCAGCCTGGGCTAAGGAGATAAGGAGGAGGGGATGAGGAGTGGACACCCAAAGCCTCCTAAGGATACTAGATTGCAGTTGCAATATCAAAGCAGCTTTGAGGTGAGAGCATAGAGAGCACCAAGGTGTTGGTGAAGGGGTAAGATCCATGTGACACTTCTTTAGAAGAGTGGAATATATCTGCACTGAAGCACTAAGATACTTTATGGAAGGAACTTTATTATTTGATGATTATTTATTACAGAGACAAGTTTATACCTGTTTATATATTCACTGTTGTACACAAGAAATTGTATATCAATTATTGGATTTAAATATTTATCTTTTATATATATATATGGCACACTCAGATACAGCGCAGTACCAATCTTAAACATTCATCTTGTAAGTTGCTGTCTTTTATTGCCCATTAAAATTTGTCCTGCTGCACTTAGATGGCGCTGCTCTTTCCTCTTCCCTTAGATCAGTGTATCGGCCCTTGTCACATGACCAATCACAGCAAATCACAGCTTTGATTCATGCCATTCATTGTGTAATATTGTGTTGATCGCTGCGATTGGTCACAGTGATCACATGGTACAGACAGGGCCAATAACAACCCATTTGTACCATGTGATTAGCTGTGGCCAATTATAGCTAATCACAACAATACACACTGAATGAATCTTTTTTCATTTGGTAAAAATGGTTGTTTATAACAATAATCACTGTTATAAGAAATTATAATGTGTAAATAAAAAACAAATCCTGTTCATCTTCCCAGAGTACAATGTTACTAAGGCAGCAGTTACACTACAAGTTGCTGATTGTTACCATTACTAGTATAAAAAAATAAAAATAAATACAAATTCCAGTATATATACACCATAGTTTGTAGACGCTTTAACTTTCACACACACCAATCAATATACTCCACTCACCCAACAAATAAAATTCAAAGTACTAACAATAATTTACAAAGCCATCCACAACTCTGCCCCCAGCTACATCTCTAACTTGGTCTCAAAATACAAACCAAGCCGCCCTCTTCGGTCCTCCCAAGACCTCCTGCTCTCTAGTTCCCTTGTCACCTCCTCCCATGGTCGCCTCCAGGATTTCTGCAGAGCTCCTCCCATCCTTTGGAACTCCCTACCCCAATCTGACCAACTGTTTCCTAATCTATCCATCTTTATACGATCCCTGAAAATCTTTCTCTTTAAAGAAGCCTATCCTGCTTCTATCTAATACACTATCTTACTTTCTACATCAGCTCACCCCCCACAGCTATTACCTTTTGTATCAACTGACCCTCCCTCTTAGATTGTAAGCTCTAACGAGCAGGGCCCTCTGATTCCTCCTGTACCAAATTGTGATGTAACTGTACTGTCTGTCTTCATTTTGTAAAGCGCTGCGCAAACTGTTGGCGCTATATAAATCCTGTATAATAATAATAATAATAATAATATACACTTTACCAAAAATATGTAGCAGAATACATATTGGCCTAACTCCATGAAGAAATTTGATTTTTTTACATTTTTTTATTGGATGTGTTTTATAGCAGAAAGTAAAATATATTGGGGGTTTTTCAAAATTGACTGCCTTTTTTTTTGTTGTTGTTGTTTATAGCACAAAAAATAAGAAACCTAGAGGTGATCAAACACCACCATAAGAAAGCTCTATTTGGGAAAAAAAAATTTTTTATTCACGTACATTGTTGCATGACCGTGCAATTGTCAAAGTACGCAGTGCCATATAGGAAAAAAAATGGCCCGGTCACGAAGGGGGGTAAGTCTTCTGGAGGTCAAGTGGTAAAAAAAAGTGTGTCCAATGCCACATTTTGTAGCAAGCGTAAATGAGCCCTTGGATGCTTTCCCATGCCTTCTGATGAAGCGGACTTAGGGCTGAGAAATGCATCAAGGTTACCGCCATGACACTATATTTTTTAATGAATAATAACACTTCAATAGTCCTACAGCACATGATTTTGTTTGCATATGGATCTAGTATGTATGTTGTCCCCGTATCAGTCTAAGGACAAGTCTTCTTATCTGTAGACAATAGAATTGATTTTATCAATTCAGGAATAAACAACATGACACGGTAAAGTGAAATAATTGTATTAGTGAGATGACGATCTGCCTGGTAAAAAAAATGCAGATCAACATACAAAATCAAATTAATAAATCTTTAAACATATGATGAAATAAGTGTTAAATGTACTGCAATCTCTAACTTTTTGTTTTCTTTAATACTTGCGGACGTGACATATACTTAATTGTGTTTCATTGCCACAATAAAACAAAGGCCTTAAAGGTTTGCAGCTGCAAAAAATAATTATGTCACCAAGGAAACTGTAAGTGAAAAGTAATTGTTTTACATTATAATATGTTTGCTATTTATTTTTTTTCAGTTGCTTTGAAAAATTGACTATATTCATATTTATGTTTTAATAGTTTTCTATTTAACCACTTCAGCTCCGGAAGGATTTGCAGCTTTAGGACCGGAGCCCTTTTTGCGAATCGGCGCTGCGTCGCTTTAACTGACAATTGCGCGGTCGTGCGACGTTGTACCCAAACTAAATTTGCGTCCTTTTTTTCCCACAAACAGAGCTTTCTTTTGGTGGTATTTGATCACCTCTGTGTCATTTCTGATCGCCGCTATAAACAAAAGAAGAGCGACAATTTTGCAAAAAAACCCAAATTTCTTACTTTTTGCTAAAATACAAATCCAAAAAAAATATATAAAAAAACATTTTTTTTCACCGTTTTTGGCCGATTTATATTCATCCTCATATTTGCGATAAAAACATTGCAATCGGCTTTTATTGATTGGTTTGCGCAAAAGTGTCCGTGTTTACGGATGATGAAAATTCATTTTTGGGGTTTTTATTTTTTTTTATTTTTTACTAGTAATGGCGGCGATCTGCGATTTTTAGCGGTACTGCGATATTTCAGCGCACATGTCGGACCGTTTTGACACTTTTTTGGGACCATTGGCATTTATACAGCGATCAGTGCTTTAAAAATACACTGATTACTGTGTAAATGCCATTTTCAGTGAAGGGGTTAACCTGCAGGGGGCGCTCTAAGGGTTAACTATGTTCCCTGGGCGCGTTCTAACTGTGTGGGGACTGCCCTAGCTGGAGAAGGGAAGTGGTCACAGCCTCCATGTACAGGAAGGCTGTGATCACAGCCCTTCCCCCTTCACAGAACGGAGGTCCGTGTTTACATACATGGACCTCCATTCTTTTGCTCCGGGGGGGGGCATCGCGGGTGGCCGGCGGAGATCGACTCCGCCGCACCCGCTCCCTGGCCCTCCCCGAACACAGTGAGCGCGCGGGCGCGCCTCTGGAGGCTCGATCCCGCGGCCGCCGTCATATGACGGCGATTTGCGCAGGAGAGCCAGCTTGTCGCCGTCAATTGCCGATCAGCGGTCAGCAAGCGGTTAAATGAGACATTTTACTTCTACAAAGTGATTAAGATGTATCTAAATACTGTAAGGCAGGTCTACAGAAAACTTTGTAGCCGTGGGAAATATAATTTAATTTTTTTAAAAAAGTGCTGTAAACGTTTTCTTTTATTAGTTAGAAGGACAAATGTAAGAAACATTTATTGATTATATGTGGTTTTTGAAAACAGAAACTTGAATTCAAATACTTTCTGTAATTTTCCTTTCCTGACGAGCTCCATGGCAGCACAGCTGGGTATAGGCTCTGCCCTCTCCATGCCTTCAGGACTTAACTCATATAAATTTGAGCCCACCTACAGCCTTGGCGTTCCTTAACTAGTCCTACCAAGCTGGGTGGGATCTGTGCTGCCATGGAGCTCATCAGGAAAGGAAAATTAAGGTAAGTATTTGAATTAAATTTTCAGTTTTCCTGAGGGCTCCATGTCAGCACAACTGGGAACTAACTATCCAAATGGGAGGGATGATGCTACACTCTCCTCATTTCTGGCTAAAAACAGACGCCAGGATGCCTCTGCCAAATTGTGATTAAGGCTTCTTCTATACAGTAATGAGCCATGAACGTATATATTTTAGTGCCCACGTAGCTGCCTTGCAGATAGTCCCAAACGCTCGGCCTGCTGCACATCTCAAATTCAAGACCTTTCTAGTGAAGAGTGCTGTGATTTTCCTGGCACGGCCAACCCTTTCAACTTGTAGGCCAAGGAGATGAGCTTCACCAACCAAGAGGCAATAATCTTGTTGGAAGATGTGAAATCATTATGTGTTCCACCTGGAATGACAAACAGATGCTCCAACTTCCTGATGGCAGAAGTCGCCTTGATTAAACATTGTAAAGCTTGGCCCACATCAGATGGGTTAATCTCTTGAGTACTCCCCAAAAGGAACATAAGAAGGCAACCTCTTGTGTCATATGGACTCTGAAGGTCAGTTCAGGCACAAATTCGAGCATTGGCATGAGTACCACCCTATGTAATACAAACAAAGAGTTTGACCGCTCCAGGTGAGGCTGGTTGGTATTACTTTCCTTGGGTGCCTGTCCAGTTCATGAACTGCATCAATGGTGAAGGGGAAAAGAGGTTGACAGCACTCCAGGTGTGCGATAAAACATCCAGTCTTTATTTGGATAGATGTACAAACAATCCATAAATATTCGTACATGTCCAAAGATGAGCAGACTGAGTGCAGGCAGTCAAAATATTGATATGTTTTGTGAAATTAAATTTGCTTAATCATAATCTCATGAGTACCAACCTGTCTGGGAAGTACGCGAGTATGGGTTCTTTAAACCCCAAGGCCGCCAATGTCGACTTTCTTCTGGCTGATGTAATTGCCACCAGCAGTTTTCAGTGAGAGGTACCACAGGGTGATTGAAGGCATCTGATGCAAAAAACGTCCAACACCAATGGGAGATCCATTTCGGAAACAGTTTGAGATTTCAAACAAATTGCATCTTGAAAAACAGTATAATTAATTGTTGGATGCCCACTGTATGCCGGTGAAGGCAGAGATAGGCAAAATGTGTGCCTATAGCATACTTACGCTTAGACCTAAATCAAGCCCTGCCTGCAGAAATTTCAGAACAGTCTTCTGAAGAGTCCAGTGTAAAATGTTGATCAGCTGTAATCCTGCAAATGTATGCCATACTCTACTATAAGTACTGTTTTCATAAGAGTATTCACAACCTTTACAGAGCATTCAAGATCCATTAGCCTCTGGCTCTCAAAACCCAAGTCATCAGCCTGAGTCTGTCGTATGCTGGACAAATGTGACTTTAGAGAAGATTTGATCTTACAGGCAGAGAGAGCCGATCATTGACACTCATTAGGAGGAGCAGAGGGTACCAAGGCCCCTTCGGGGAATCTGGGATCACCATAACTCTCACCTTCCACCACCACAGCCTTAGCTGGAAGCTGAGAATCAGAGGGAGTGTCAGAAAGGTATGAACTGTCTTGAAGATCCACTCTGCGATCAACACCTGCACCCCGATTGCTTAAATAGTATATCGGGGTGCTGCATCGGTTCGTAGTATGATAGCCACCCAGTCCAGTATTGTGACAGTTGTGGGCATTCCCATAGTGTGTGTATTAGCGTGCCCATTGACCCGCAATTTCTCCAGCAATCAGGAGATGTGGCCTTATCGAATTTTGCTATCTTATCTGGAGTGATATATCTCCTTTCGACCAAATTTTGTGTGAGTTCCCACATTGTTGTACGTTTTGTGACTTGGTATATGGACAGTAACGCCTTTTGCCATTGAGTATTCGTGTGTTGTTTGCCAAGGTCTCGCTCCCATTGGACAAAATCTTTTGAATTTTGAAAAATTGCTTTTTTTTTAAATTAAGCTATAAAAGGTGGAAATTCCCTTCTTCCGTAAAGAACTGGGTAAGTATAAAGAAAGGGCTTTTATTGGGACAAAGGCTCGAAGTTGTGGATTGCGTTTTAAGCAGTGTACCATCTGCATATATTGAAAGTGTGTTCCTGGGCCTAATCCTAAGATTTGGGTAAGGCAGCAAAAGGGGTTCTTGATGCCTCCTTGGGATAAATCCGACAGAAGAAGAGAGTCGTGGTTAGACCATTTGTGGATGGGGAGGTCAGGGATAAGTAGTTTTTTGGTCAGTAAGGGTATTTTAGGATGTGCAGTAGGGGTAGCGGTCCACTTGGTAGAAGTGAACTTGCGCCATGATCTGATTGCTGCGTGAATGGTTGGCGAAAGATGTTGATGGATCCTAGCCTTAGGATGTATGTTATAAAGCCATACCACAAGATTTTTTTCCCGGGATAGATTGTCTTTCTATTTCCCCCATCAAGTTGATGCTTTGTGAAGGAACCACTCCTTTAGTTGCGCTAAGCTGTCTGCCGTATAGTAATCCCCTATGTCCGTGAGACCCGAACCCCCGACTAGTCTGTGTTTGATAAGCCTTTTCATGGATACTCTGGGTTTTTGAGAATTGGTATAATTTTTAGTTGTCGGGATAGGGAGGGTGCGAATGAGGTATATCCATTGTGGTAGGAGAGGCATTTTATAAGCCGCTAGGCGTCCAGCCCACGAAAATTTGTATTTCTTTCATTGATTAAATGATTGGAGAAGTGTTTGTTTTCATGGGATGTAGTTATCTCTGAATACGCTTTTCGGGTGCTTGGTCAAAGTAGCTCCTAGATAGGATAAGCCTGTATCTGTCCATTGTAAAGGGCATTGCAGAGACAGTAAGTTGCGGGTGGTGCTGTCTACTCCCAGGTCTAGGATGTGTGATTTGGTGGCATTGACCTTATAATAAGATATGGCTCTGAATTCGTTTAAGATGTGTCGTACTGCTGGTAAGGAAACGTGTGGGTTGGTTAACATTAGTATTATGTCGGCAGCGAAGAAAATTATGCTATGGTTGTATTCCCCTATTTAGAATCCTGTGATTTGTTTGGAGGATCTAATAATCTCTGCTAGTGGTTCTATTATTAAGTTAAACATGAGGGGTGAAAGGGGGCAACCTTGCCTTGTGTCATTTGAAATCTGGAACGGGGGGGATAGCATCTCTACGACATATACTTGGGCTGATAGGGTAGAGTATAGTGCCATAATGGCGGATAATATGTGTTTTTTAAATCCGAATTTGAGGAGAACTTCCCTCATGTATCCCCAATGGACTATGTCAAACGCGTTCCTGGTGTCTAAAGAGAGAAGCAGAGAAGGTGTTCCATCGGCATTGGCTGAGTGTATAATATTAATGAGTCTCCTGGTAGCGTCGGAAGTTTGTCTGCCTTGGACAAATCCCGTTTGGTCGGTGTTAATTAGAGATGGGAGTAATGTGGATATCCTATTTGCAAGTAATTTAGCATACATTTTTAGTTCTCCATTGAGGAGGGAGATTGGCCTTACCTGGCTTGGGTAAAATCACAATAGTAGCAGTTAACATCTCAGCTGGGAAACTAGAGGAGGAGGCAGCATCATTGTTTAGATTTTGGAGGTGGGGTGGGAGTATTGGGGAGAATTGTTTGTAATATTCACCAGGTAGCCTGTCTGGTCTGGGGGATTTACCTGCTGGTAGTGATGATTGTATCGTTTTACTAATCTCTTGTTGGGAGAAAGGAGATTCCAATTCAGCTTGTTGGTTTGTGTTAAAGGGTAGGAAGATTGATTTTGGAAATAAATTGTTTGATGAGGTCACTGTTAGGTTAGGCTACACTGGGGCGTTAAAAATAGCGCCCTTATAGTGCCTGAAAAACACCCCCCCATGCACCCCAGTGTGAAAGCCTGAGTTCTTTTACACTGGTGCGGTACGCTTGCAAGACGTTACAAAAAGTCCTGCAAGCAGCATCTTTGGGGCGGTGCAGTGAGCAGTGTTTACACCGCTCCTCCACCGCCCCTGCCATTGAAATCAATGGCAAGCGCTTCCGAAGCTGCACACCGACTCGGAAGTGCAGCACACCGGCACTCTTTACCCCTTTTTAACCACTTGTGGGGGGTTAAAAGTGCTGCACTCCCACCTGTATAGCGGCGCTATAGCGCCAATATAACAGTGGAAAATCGCCGCTGAAACCAGCGGCACTTTACTGCTCCAACACGCCCGCCCCAGTGTGAAAGTAGCCTTAGGTTGGGGGGTTGCTTGGTCATTTTTGAGATCATAGAGTGAATCATAGTACGCGCTAAAGGCATTTGCTATATCCTGGGGGTTGATGATTTTTTCTTTAGTAAAAGGGTGATATAAATGTGGAATTTTAGCTTTAATGCGTTGGCCACGAATACGGCTGGCCATAGCTTTCCCTGCCTTGTTGGAGGTGGAGTAATAAGTGGCTTTTAGCCTGCAATGGGCTTTTTCATACTTGTCAAGGAGAAGCTTCCTTAACTCTTGGCGCAGGGGTAGTAATTTAATTTTAAGGACATGGGAACTCATTTGAATTAATACACCTCTAATGAAGGCTTTATAGGCCAGCCAGAGAGTGGCTGGTTATGTTACTGAACCCTTGCTGTAGGTAAAAAAGTCTTGTATTTGGGTTAGAATTCGGTCCGCGTATGGTGGTGACTGCATAACTTTGGTGTTGGCTCTCCAAATTTTGGCAGGGTTGAAAGATGTGGATAGGGAGATTGTTATGCTCACTGGTGCATGATCCAACCAGGTGATCGGGCCAATGTTAGAGAGGAAGGTCTGTTGAAGAAGACATTTGTCAACTAGGCAGAGATCTATGCGAGAATATGAATTGTGGGGAGGGGAGAAGAAAGTAAAGTCTTTTTCTGTTGTGTGGTGGCATCTCCACACATCATATAGGTCATTAGCTCTGGGAAAGTCCTGCATAGGTGAGGGATGTCTTGTAGAAGGGTTAGAGGTATCCAAGGTGTGATCTGGTGTGGTATTAAAGTCACCGCATAGCACCAGTAATACCTGTTTACATTTGTTACGTTTTTTTCATGACTTTGTTTAAGAAATGTATTTGTTGTGAATTGGGAGCATAGATGCATGCCAGCGTGTATTTGGATCCTGCTATGGTGCATATCAAGAATAAGTATCTGCCTCCGGGGTCTGGTATTGATTTCTGTAAAGTAAAATCCATTGTGTTGTTAATGGCGATTAGTACGCCTCTTGTTTTTTTGAGTTGGCTGGATGCCAGAACAATATGTGGAAAATGTTTGTGGTGAAGGGAAGGAGTATTCGAGTGGGTCTCTTGTGCGGAGAAGACGACGCACTGTGATTGGAGTGTTGTCTGCCACAGGGAGGTCCGTTTGTGACAAAATTTTAAGTGACATGGAAACGGTGATATGGTACTGGTGGTTTCTTACTCACGGTTAAGTTGTGCTGGAGTATGGATGGTCTGTCGACGTGGGTCCATAAGTGGTGGGTTTTGGGGTGTATCCGACATTTGTTGGTGGATGTATCATTTTAGCAGTCTCGTAGGCATATGAGTGGGTTCTCATGCATGGAAGGGTTAGCAACCAAGGTTATCAAAACAGTCATAACAGTACAGCCTTAACAGGGAACAAGCAACTGTTACAATTTCAATGGGGGAAACAGTTCAAGTGGAACCAGCGTAATGGATGTGGAGCTAGAGAGACTCATTGTGGTTGGGTGGTATATCCCAGTCTATCTGGTTCTTAGCAGTTCCTGTTGAGGGATCTCATCTGAGCTTTAAGCCACGGAGGTGGCATCTTGTGTGGAGGTTGTGTGAAGGTTGCAGGTTTCAAGGTGTGGACTTTGGTTAGGGATAATGCCATATTCCCCCAGTAGTGAGAGACCTTTTTCCAGGGTGGTTATGTTGTATGATGTTCCGTTGTATTCCACACTCAGTCTAGTGGGGTGTCTCCATTTGTATGTTATATTGTTGTTTCGCAGTGTTTTGGCTATTGTGTTGAGTTGCCTGCGAGTATCCAAGGTGTGTTTGGATAAATCTGCGTATAACTGGATATTAGTATATGGTTCAGGAATTTTGCCTGGGAGCGTGATTTCCGCAGAATTTGTTTCTTTTGTGGAGAAAAAGTGTATTCTCATAAGAACGTCCCTAGGGACTTCCTTGGGCAGGAAAGAAGGTTTTGGTATGCTGTGAATTCAATCTATTGTGAGGTCTAGAGGGGAGAGCTCAGGTTCTATTGTATGAAAAATATCCTTGGCATATTGCATAAGATCTTGTGGAGGCACGCTCTCAGGGACACCCCTCATTTTTAAATTGTTGCGTCTAGAGCGGTCCTCTAAATCTGTGATTTTATTGCGCAACCAGTGTCTGTCTTCTTCGCTATCCTCGTTTGCGTCAATTAGGTCGTTTACTGTTGTGGTTATGTCAGTGATTGCGTGCTCCACTTGGTTGACACGCGCTTTCATCATAGAAAGTTCAGCTGTGAATTTGCGGTTTAAATTGGTAAATTCAGCATGTATTGAATGATGCAGAGATAGCAGCATCTCTTTTATCTGAGTGTCTAATACTGGTTGGTTTGTTGTGGGTATGTCTGCTATGGGTGACTGGAGCTCAGTGTGTGTTGTGGCTGGTGTTAATCCAGAACTCACCACTGTGTCTGTCGATTCTTGCTTTTGCTGGAGTAGGACTTTGGGTCAGTGAAGAGCTTCTGGGAGAGGGCCCCCCAGTACCTCTTTCAGCCCATGACTCTGCATCAGGTAAATCTGAGTAGTGATTGCCTCTTGGTATGGAGGAGGGGGCCGCTTCCTCAACATTATCGGAGGCGGCAGATGTTAACAGGAGCCTTTACTGGGTGAAAGCTTCAGTCGGCGGTGATCTGCGGTGTTGTTAGTCGCTGTGGTCTCTCTATGGTCCGGAGCTCCGGAGTTATGCTTCCATACGCTGCGCTCGCTAGCCACGCCCCCAACCAGTAGAAATTTTTGAAGCGTCACCTATGGAGATTTTTAAGTACCCTAGTTTGTCGCCATTCCACGAGTGTGCGCAATTTCAAAGCGTGACATGCTAGATAACTATTTACTCAGTGTAGCATCAACTTTCACATTCTGCAAAAAAATTGGGCTAACTTTACTGTTTTGTTTTATTTTTTTAATTCATGAAAGTGCCTTTTTTCCAAATATGTTGCTTTTGAAAGACCGCTGCGCAAATACCGTGTGACAAAATATTGCAACGATCGCCATTTTATTTCCTGGGGTTTCTGCAAAAAAAAAATATATATATAATGTTTGGGGGTTCTAAGTAATTTTCTGGCAAAAAATAAGGATTTTAACTTGTAAGCAATAAATGTTAGGAAAAAGGTTTAGGCGTGAAGGAGTCCCAAGCCAGATGTTTTATTCTGTATCCCTGTTATTGTTACTTTCTCATCCCATTTGGTCAAATTAATGGAAAAGTCAGTTCCCAAAGACCGTCACACAGGTTATCACCCTTAAAAATACCACCAGCTTCAGGGTGATGACAACTGGGAAATTCAATAGCTGTCTACTGAGGGGGGAAGGAAAGGGAGCTGTTAGAGGTGGTGACAAAATAACACTCACAAGCTAAAATAACAATATAGGAGAAAACAGTGTTTTCAGCAAATTAATTTTCACTTTACGTGAAAGAATGAAAATTACATTTATGTTTGTGAATGGAACATTTTAAGGAGAAAAATATCACCTGCTAAAAATGTGGTGTTTTTATAATATAACTTAAAAACTAATAAAGTGTAGCGCTAAAAAGTATAAATGACAAAAATTACAATGCTGTGAACATATATAATTGTGAGTCCATATAGGCATATATATAAAGAATTGGTTAAAGAATAGTGAAACTAGAAAAGTTCATGTGTATATATATATATAACATCCTTCACCCCTTTGGGGCACCAGACACTGTGGTTATCACTCCCGATAAAACGTGGTACACCCGACATGCACTGTGCACTTCCACCAGGTATGCAAAAAGTACTCTTACCAGAGATAAGAGGGATTGGCGCATAAAGGCTGATCTTATGGGGACCATCCAATAGACCTCACTGTATCATTCTCCATGATTCCAAATCCAACGCTTCCTCTTACTATGTCACTCCAGATAACCTACCAGGGGTATTCTAGTCGGAAATACGCGGTTAGGGAGAATAGAGACCATTCTCATGAAAAACGTATGGACCACCTTCACGTGTCACGTACAGCCCACATGGTGCAAAATAGCCCTCACTATTGGTGTCACAGACCACGGGGTTTCCCCACTTCCTACAATATATATATATATGTGTACTTGAAAAGATCAAAGTGATAAGAAATTGGTTAAGAAATATATATACGGATATACCTGAGTGTTAATATATACAAGTGTCGTAACATTAAAAACAGTAAATATGAAAAATCG
>BLSH010372837.1:3655-21798 GCA_018402905.1 Glandirana rugosa | reverse complement strand
AACCCTATGCCTTACTGCAAGCCCCCCCCCCCCCAAAAAAAAAAATATGGTGCAATGGATCTGAGCTGTCTACTCTTCATCTTTCTACTTTTCATCTACGCTTTCCACTCTTCATCTATGGTGACTATAAAAGCCAACAGTGTTCCATCTACTTCGTTCACCATTGCCAATGCCACTCGTCAAAGCTGCCCACTGTAACCGATTATCTTTATCTTAACTCTAGAGCCACTCGTTGAACCTCAGCCTATACTGACAACCAGTCTACAACCCTTCCTCTTGGTCCCCTCTCTTTTAGCTCTTCATCTATGGTGACTATGAAAGCCAACAGTGTTCCATCTACTTCATTCACCATTGCCAATGCCACTCGTCAAGGCTGCCCACTGCCACCATTTATCTTAACTCTAGAGCCACTCATTAAACCTCAGCCTATACTGACAACCAGTCTACAACCCTTCCTCTTGCTCCCCTCTCTTTTAGTAGAGTTCAAGACCTGTAGCTCGCTTTCCAACAAGAAATCAATCTGCTAAAGTCAGAGACTCTAAATATATTTTTGCTTCAAGAACTGATGGGACGTTTGAAGTCTTACTCCCCATTCAACTGGGCGCTATCTGCCATTACCTATTATAATTCCCACAGTCCTCCTCTATATAGTTTAGCTAAACGTCCCTCCTTTTCTCCTCACTCTTCAGAAAGAATTGGTAATTTGGGGAAAATCCTGATTACCTGGTTCAGCAGATTCAACACACTTGAGATGAACACTTTACCTGGAATCCTTTACCTTCTACAAACTCTACAAGTGCAAATCCCTCAAAACTTTCTGGAGACTGTTCATTAATTTACCAAATTCACATGGGTGGATGACTCATCTTGAGTCTCAAAGATATCCTGTTACTACCCAAATCCAAAAGTGGGATCGTTTTTCTGGACTTTGTTTTATAGCATACTGCCGGGAGGATATTTAAAATCCTGGATACAATAAAACAGGTTTCATGCTAACTATTTTTTCTCTAAAACAGGCTGGTGGATCCCTCGTCCACCTCAAAAGGACCCAGAGATTCTTGATCTTGGCTTCTGGAAACATATACAACTCCCATATCCTAGGCTCATTACTGGTTTCTAAAACCTTCTGTAGACCATTGCGCCCAACAAGAACCCTTAAAAGACACACTATCAGAAACACTCCGGCTGCTTCTATCTAACCTCCAATCTTGTACATAGGAATAGTGCAGCGCTAAGAATAAACCATATGTGCATACATTCATACAAAAATATAATTCCAAAATTGTGAAAACATAGAAAGTAAATAATAAACAATGCAAATATAGAACTTCAGAATATGTGGACAGCTCTAAGGCCCCTTCCACTCGATCGGCCCGCTCAGATCAGTGGCGGCTGGTGAAGTTTTAGGACGCCAGGCCCAGCCCTTCCTTTTGGACCCCTCCCACTTCTCATAAGCCCCACCCCGTATAGAATCCACCCACTCTGTCCCCTGTATTCCACATATTGTGTCAGGAGTACACAACTCTTTGCTCTCTTAAAGTTAAGTGTTTTTATCTTTCCCATATGTGTTTGTTGCGTGCAGCTTACATAAAATGAAATCATCTTATGGTCACTGTTACCCAGATGTTCTTTTATATGAATATTGGTAATAAGCTCTGCATGGTTTGCACCACTAGAGAAGATCCAAAGCAGAAGTAGACCATACATGTCATGGGACAGACCTGAAGACTAAGGAAACACTGATAGTATCACATCAGTACTACTTTTGGGATCACTGAGTTTTACCTGCCACTGGAGAAGATCCAATGAGGAGGAGGGTCATATATGTCATGGGATTGACCTGAAGACTAAGATACCACATCAGAACTACTCTTGGGCTCACTATGTTTTGCCCCCTACTGGAGAAGAGCCAAGGAGGAAGAGGACCATATATATATCATGGGACTGACCTGAAGATTAGGAAAGCACTGATGTTATCACATCAATACTATTCTTGGGATCACTGAGGTTTGCCCACCACTGGAGTAGATCCAAAGAGAAAGAGGACCATACATTTAATGGGACTGACCTGAAGACTTTCAAAAAAAGTAAAATATAAAAAAATATATATAAACACAAGGAACTCTGGGAGTGGAAGAAACACTGGAGAGCAGAGCCCAGAGTTGGGCTATGAATATTAGGCTTGATATCTGCTGTAATGACCATTGCAATGAATAAACAATTTGATAGATTTCCGTTTTTATATCTACTCGGAGTTCAGCTTTATACACAGTCAAGTGTATTGTTTTCGAAAGAACTCATCAACTAACCCACCTGAATATAAAACTCACCACATTATGTCATAGTCACAAAATAACAGTCTCTGAGTCGGAGGGAAGGTCACCCTCATTTCCATAGATTGTCTTATTGGAAAAACAATCAGTCTGACAGCCATCCTGATGGATGATAGAATAATGAGGTGTGAGATGATCTAGAAAAAACACTGTGAGCACTACAGAAACGGCTGAGCAGGGACTGGATCTGCAGCACAAGGCGTAAACCGGCAATTAACGTAGGAATGAGCTGGAGAATAAAACTGAAATATCTACCGTTAATGAGAAATTGATTGTCCTCCCCATTAACATGCACAAGAAGAATGGAAAACACTTTGCCGGCCATTTCAGGACTGTATGTAACTCACTTCGAAGTGACTGGCTATAGCCAAAAATTATTCTTACAGTTGTTTTAATCTTTTTGTCTCTGAAAAAAAACAAGATATATTATATAACCAATTTACTGTGACTACTGATTATTGGTTTTAAGCGATTGCACTTGATTGCTTCACAAATGCTGGGGAGATAATTGTGTATAACGGTAAAACTTTCAAAAGAAGAATTTTACATCATGTTTGAAATGTAGACTCAAAATGTTATATCATATATATTTTTATGAGTGTAAGCCATTAAATAATAGAGAACATTTGGAGTTGGGGGGGTCATCCTCCTGCGGACCCCTAGGAATGCTTAATAGTCCAAATCCAGTGGGAAGATGCCTACTCAACACATCGCATCATTGTCTTCCCATGAGATTTGAGCTACTCAGTATTCTCAAACATCTGTTGGGGAAAGGTAATTATATTAGTTTTATACCCCTAGGTACTGTCAGGCCCTGGACCTGAACTCAGGGACTCTGTGCTGTGTCTGGCTGTAACTCTGTTTGCTGAGTAATCTGAGATCCTGGAAATTCCCTAAATGATCCTGCCTGTAACCTTGTTTCTCATGAACTTTGAACACTTGGCTCCTCCCATGAAATTCCTGATTTAAGCTATCTGACCTTCCTGTTTGCCAGATTATTGTGTTCTACAGCCAATATCGTGTTCTTGTCACTCCTGTTGCCATTAGTATCTGTGCTACTACTCATTACCTTTGACTTGTTCTACCTTTCTGGTTGATTCCAACCTGCAATCACTTGTTAGCGACCTTTGGCTTGTTTACTGACTACGCTTCTGTTTGATCTCTACCTGCTATATCTGCTACTGGACCCCAGCTTGTTCACCTTCTAGTGGGGCAATCCTGAGGACAACATGCAGCAAAACCCATCTCCACCTTCACAGGTTCTGGTGAGTAGGGCTAGTACTTAGACTCTGCACCTTAGGTAAGTCAATATCATCCACCAGGGTGATTTGCTTGTTCACTTATCCAGCTGGTCCAGCTGGTCGGTGGAAGCCTCTCTACTGCTATAGCTACTGGTCTCTGAGCCTGACCCCTGACCATGACAGGTACTTTCAAGCAGCTTTTGGGGGGGTGGCAGTAGGGGGAAAGAGTTGTGGCAACTTAAATAAATGGACCTTGCAACTAAGCTTGGAAACCTAACCTAGATGCACAAGCTTTCAGGACCTTCCTTTACTTTAGATTCCTTCCTAAATTGTCTAACCTAGGGACCCAAATACGTTTCTGAAAGCTTTTTACAACACGTATGAAAATTAAATGTACATTGAAATTATTATATAATTTTTCTTTTACAAAAATTTATAATGTAAATATATTCTAACATATGTAGCGTATAATAATAATTACATAATGCAACATTTCAAATTTAATTTAATTTGAATTATTTATTTATTTTTATAAAATTTTTAATTTATTGCCTTACTTTTGTTTTTAAAGTGGACCATCTAGCTTATTGGCAAGGTCTATGTATTCAAGGTTGCCTTCCTTCCGAAAATGCTGTATGAAAGTACTGGTGAGGCAAAAATAGTTAGACCATGGGTGCTCAACCTGTGGCACTCCAGCTGTTGCGGAACTACAAGTCCCATGAGGCATTGCGAGGCTGACAGTTATGAGCTTGACTCCCAATTGCAGAGGCTTAATGGGACTCATAGTTCTGCAATAGCTGCAGGGCCCCAGGTTGAGCACCCATGAGTTAGACCATATACTCACCTTTCCTCAAGTTTCCGGTACTGTGCCCGATCCCACCCAGTTGTGTGACAATAGCGAATACATATTTGCTATTGTAACACTGATTCTCCTCCCAGCCAATCAGGAAGTGGGTCATGAGACCTGTTTCCCAATTGGCAGAAAGGAGAAGTGATCTTATTGGCCAAGGGGGGGAGGGAGGAGATGCAGGACCAAAGGAGAAGCAGGGGCAAGTGCGAGCAACCCACCAGCCACCATGATGGTTCACAATGGGGGGTGGGTGTTCCCCACATTCCCTGTATTCATGTCCATTTCGGGGGGGCAGCCTTGCCTCCCACTGAGAGGGGGTGCTGTTGGTTTGCTGCCCCCTGAATTATCGAGCCCCAGCTGCCACTGGTAGGGTGTAGGATTCACCAAAGCCAAATGTGAAAGTAGTGGAGCATATTCTCTTACTGTCTGCAAGCACCCTCTTGAAGATGATAACTAGTGGAGTACAGCCCAGGGGACTCCACTGCAAAAAAGTATAGGGGCATGGCTTGGCGCACGAAGAAGATGATCGCACACTAGAGGAGTGAGGGAACACAGCCGACAGCCCGATTCCTGACCCGGCTCTGCTCAAGAGGATGGGCAAGCTGGTGCACCAAACCCCACAATCAAGAACCAGCCGCGGACTCGCTTCCTCCGCCGCCAGAGACATTTCTGATCTGTTTAAGGCCAGATCAGCAAAGGGAAGTGGTCCGGTGGGAGACAAGATGGCGCGGCAGCAGAGGGAGGAGGACTCCTAGTCAGCCGCTTAGGACGCAGGTAGGAACAGCTCTCGCTCTACAAAGCCCCTGACATATGCGGACATGTCCTGCTTTGCCGAGGACATTAAGTCCACATTTTCTGCAGCAATCACAGACTTATAGTCGAACCTGCTGGCCCTCAATGACAAAATTGCCAACATGGAGAACACGGGGAAGCGCAGGGACAAGGCCTTACACAGACTTGAGCCAGTGGCATAGTCCCATGCTTTCCACCTTATTGAAATCAACCGGCATTTAGAGGACTTGGACAATAGGGGGCGCAGGTGTAACATCAGAGTACGGGAATACCAGAATCTGTGGAACCTGATCAAATTGTCCCAGCCCTTCAGAGGGTTTTCAACAGCCTTCTGGAGGGACAGGAAGACACTGAAATTGACTTTGTCAGAGCCCATAGAGCTTTGCGGGCCAAAGGCCCAGACACGGCCCTACCCAGAAACATCATTTGCAGTCTACAGAGCTTTAGACTAAAGGAGGACATCATGCGCTGTGCCAGACAGAATGATCAAGCAGTATTCAATGGGGAAAACATCCAGTTATTTCAAGACTTGTCCCAGATTACACTTAAAAACCGCCGTGCTCTGTGACCCCTGCTCGACACACTCAGAGCTAAGGACTTGAGGTACACTTGGCGGTTCCCCTTCGCCCTGGTTGTGGCACAAGCAGGCAAGCACCTGCCGGAATGGTTTGCTCTCCCCCCCTTAGACAGGAGTCCTCCGAGATCCCTCAATTCCACCCCAGACAAACAGCAAAACAAAAGAGTAAAACATAGCAAAGGTTTGCTGGGTACCGTTCTTAAAGAACTAGATCCCCCAGCGGTCTCAGGCCATAAAGGAACTTGACTATATGCATGTCAGACCAACTGATGTTCTGCCCGGTATCCTCCCAAGGCCTCATGTTATAACCACAATTGGGTCTGACACACACACAACTTGGCAACACAGCTTCAATCCTTTCATAATGACCATATAGATTCAATGAACATTATGGTTGCTGGATAACATTGAAAGGAAGGCGAATTGCTGACTGAAAGGACTCATCAGAAATACTCTTTAAGCCAGTGGACCTCGATTGGACAAAGGGAACAGCTGGTCACCGGCGGGTGGCTGGGAGATTTTATTACCTCACATAGGGTTTTACCACCCCGTACGGGTTCAGAACAGTTAGCCTCTGTCAAAACACGAAAAAAAGGGAAGAAAAGAAGAGAAAGGAAAAAAGGGGGGAAAAAAAAATAAAAATTTTTTCAGGAATTATTAACAATATGGTTGAACTTTCTTTTTTGTGATAACAGTTATGGCTGTGTTCCTTCTCCTCCTCTTATTAACGAGGACCGGTTAACCTGTTCAGTTACAGATTGTTGTTTATATGTCTCGATCACAGAGACCTCAGTTGATTATTGTGTAGCTGGTCTTAAACCGGTGTACTTACTGGTGTGGACCCCACTCCGTCTGAATTGTTGTGCCTCCTGTGCTCCCACAAAGTGGTCCTGGTGTGGGACTTCCACACACCAGGCTCTACTACATTATCACTTGAGTTGAGCTAATTCCAGTGATACTCTAAAGTGGTTAATAACTTACTCCGATTGGTGTACTTTCTACATTTAAATTCTAATTTATTTTCCTATCTTCTCCTCCCTTTCTCTCTCTTTTTTTGTTTTTTCTCTCTCCCTCTTGACCGCCAGGCACTAACAAAACTCACTTCTTCTATTGTCCACAAGAACCTCATCCATACATCCTCAAGGCTTCCTTCAGCAGGCTGCATAGGGACTTGAACGATGGCTTACTCCTCATTAGGCCGATGCCCTCTGGTGATATCGCATAACGTGAAAGGACTGAACGTGCCAGAGAAACGGGCTGCACTCTTACGGTAACTAAAGAAAGGTAGGCCACATTTTGTTTTCCTTCAGGAAACTCACTTTAAAACCAACCAGATCCCCAGGATCACCAACTCGTCTTCCCCGGAAGCCTTTCACTTCACTAACGTGGAGGCTAAGATGAAGGGAGTGACGATTTTGTTTAGCAGAGATGCCCCCTTGATTTTGACGGAAAAGCTGATAGACCCAGGTGGCAGGTACATCTTTCTAAAAGGGACCTATGGGGACACACCTATAACATTGGCGAATGTGTACTTCCCAAATTCAGCGCAAGTGTTGTTTTGCCAAAAAATGACTGAGGACTTACTGGGCTTTGGGAAGAGCTGTCTAATCTTAGGAGGAGATTTTAATCTCCCCCTGAATCCGATTGAGGACACCTCGACGGGGGAGTCAAGCATTAAATTTAGAGCCCTTAAAAAAATCTAATCGTACCTCCGCACTTTACAATTAGTGGATACACGGAGGTTTAAACACCCGGCAGGGAAAGACTATACCTTTCATTCAATACCACATAACAGGTGGTCAAGAATAGACTACTTATTAAACTCACAGAGAGAACAGGCGAATGTGACACATTGGATTCCAGTCAATCTCTGAACATGCTTCGATAGCACTGGAAGCCAGCTTACACACCCAGACTCCTAAAACCATGCAATGGAGGCTGAATGCCTCGCTACTGACTGACTTCCAATCCTTATCAGACATCTCACAGAAACTGAAGGACTTCCTCGCACTTAACGATACCCCGGGTATGAACCCTTTGATGATGTGGGGGCCCATAAATGCACCATTAGGGGCGAATTCATCAGACTAGGCTCTAAATGTAAGAAATTTAGAGAGCAGGAAATCCAAAACCTCTCGCAAAACATAGCCACGCTCGAGGCTCTACACAAACACTCGTTGTCCACCCTAACAGCCCTGGAGTTAATAGAATGCAGGGAAGCGCTACAGAACCTCTTTGAAGAGAATGCCAGGAGATTTTTGTTTTTTAAAAAAAAGATATACTATGAATTTGGGGACAAGGCGGGAGGACTACTGGCCAGAACCCTCAAAGAAACGACAAGGAGACCAGACGGCAAACTAGATGTATCCACCGAAAAGATAGCATCCCACTTTAATCGGTATTACACTAAACTCTATAACCTACCTCGACAACACAAGACACCCGAGTTAGCTGGGGACAGATCCCAAGCGATAAATGATTACCTGACTCAGAGTGGTCTTCCAAGAATTGTGGAGGCAGACTTGACCCAACTAGAAGGCGAGATCACATTAACAGAACTAAAGCAGGCAATAGGCGCACTGAAATCGGGAAAGAGCCCTGGACCTGACAAACTGACTTCTATCTATTACAAGATGTTATCTGACATTCTAACCAACCCCTTGCTTAAAACTTTGAACTCTCTGCTGTTAGGAAATCGTGTCCCCGCGGAATTCTTAGCCTCTCTTATTGCGGTAATTCCCAAATCAGGTAAAGTCGCAACTGAGTGCTCTAGCTACAGGCCAATCTCCCTGCTGAACCTAGATCTAAAGTTGCTGGCAAAAATTTTGGCCAACAGACTGGGACCTCTATTGTGTGGTCTGATAGGCCTGGAACAAGTAGGCTTTATGCCTGGTCGCAAGGCCCTACTCCTGGCCCAGGGGGCCCACTCCCATGGTATCAAAAGCCTTCTCCTGTCCACGGACGCGGAGAAGGCCTTTGACCGAGTATCGTGGGATTTCATGTTGGACACATGCCTAGGCCCAAATATGATGGCTTGGATCTCAGCATTATACCAAAACCCCTCAGCCAGGTTGAAAATAAACGGCACTCTCTCAGAAAAAGTGACAATAAAGAATGGCACTAGACAAGGGTGTCCGTTGTCACCACTTTTATTCATATTGACATTGGAGCCGTTCATTAGATCGATAAATAAAGACACCTCAATAAAAGGATTCAGAATGACAAGCAGAGAGTTCAAGGTGGCCGCTTACGCGGACGATCTTTTATTTTTCCTGACAGAGCCACACACTACCATCCCCAATCTAATAAAACACTTTACTACATTTGGCTACTTATCCAATTTAAAGATCAATTTATTGAAGTCGGAAGCACTAAATTTAACCCTAACTCTGACAGAATTAGTAAGAGCGAAGGCAAACTGTCCATTCAGATGGGAAACCGTGACCCTCAAATATTTGGGTGTCCAGCTGACCTCCATGGTAGAGAACATCTTTGACCATAACTTCCCTCAAATCCTAAGTAAAATAGGACACGATCTTAAATCCTGGCACTTGAAACACCTTTCATGGTTCAGTAGAGGAGCAGCTCTCAAGATGACAATCCTTCCCAGGTTACTTTACCTATTGCGTGCCCTACCCATCACCATCCCGCAATCATTCTTTAAGACATTGAAATCTTATGTATTACTGTTCTTATGGAACCACAAACAACCGAGGATCGCAATAAAATCTATCACCAAACCCAAAGATTCAGGTGGCATGGGTCCCGGACTTTATACATTACTTCTTAGCCTCCCACCTAACCAGAGTAACCGACTGGCATTGCCACGAGGAAACCAAAGACTGGGTTAATTTGGAAAAATCCCTGAGCCCTCTGCCCTTACGCTTCTACCCCTGGATTCCCTGGGCATAGCAAGATAAAGACATGCTAAAACACCCAGTTACGGGGACTACACTAAGAGTCTGTCAGACAATTGCTCGCAAATACAACCTCACAAGCAATTTGAGCTCTCTGACACCTTTAAAAGATAATCCAGCCTTCACCCCTGGTATGACTAACAGACACTTACAACCTCTAAACGACTCGACGAAATTAACGGTCAAAGACTGCTTCCAAAATACCAGCTACAGGGACTTTAACGCCTTTCGAGCTGACCTTGACTTACCTAACCTCCCTCACTGGACTTACTTACAAACTACATGACAGACAGAAGACACAAACAAGACTTCACCAGACCTCTCACCAGCCTAGAACAGGTCTGTATGAGGGGTGACCACTTTATAAAGGCAACTTCCATTACCTACTCTTGGCTGAACCAATCTGACACTACCCAGGAGGGAAGGTTTAGGAACTCCTGGTCCACTGCCCTGAAGATGGACATTTCAAGTGGCCAATGGAAGCGTGCGTGCATCCTGGCACATAAATGTTCCATCAGCACAAGAATGCAAGAAACGGCATACAAATTGTTGGTGGACTGGTACCTGACTCCAGCGAAGCTCAAGAAATGGTACCCGCTCACCTCTGACTTATGTTGGAGATGTGGTGGAGACATAGGCACACTACTGCACATATGGTGGGATTGTCCACGCTTACAGAGCTACTGGAACGGGATCAGGGACAAGATCCACCAAATCACAGACACGTCCCTTACCCTCACCCAGGAGTGTTGTTTATTACATATCAACGATATGTCCCTGAAACGTTACAAACGCTCTTTGACCAAACACTTATTGAACACAGTGAAAGCTCTGATCCCTACCAGGTGGAAATCCACTGCTGCTCCGACCGTTGCGGATTGGCTGAGGAGGGTCGTCAAGATCTGTCACATGGAAGAAACCCTGGCCCAGTCTGAGGATCAGGTCGAGAGGTTTCACAAGACACGGTCCCCCGGTTTGAATTCCGTTTCTCCACGCAATTTGAACAATCACTATCCCAGTAAGGGGATGTCTGACTACTATGAGGCTGTATGGATGATGGGACATCTGGATGATTGGTCTGATGACCATCACCTTACTAACATGTCAATGAAGTAGGCAAAACTACCTAGTACGATAGCTAAGACGAGCCATAAACTCATTGTGGACTCCTGACCAAAGAGGAAACAGATGCCTCACGGTCGAGGGGGTCTTTCTTCTTTTTAATCTATATCTCTCTTTCTCTTATTCAATGTCTTATCTTTTAATCTTTCTCTCAAGCCTATTTTAATCTTAATTTTGAAGATGGTACTTTCCCCCTGTGTGGGCCCGGGAAGATTTATCCGGATGACATGGGGGGATAAGATGTTATCAAACCGACAATAGTTCTTACAATTGCATGCGTTGTAATGGTTACGCTTAAGGAAATTTGACTGTATTTCTTTCTTCTCATGCTATTTGCACCAAAGTGAACAACATATTATAATAGCTGATGTGGTGTTGTACATTGCATTGTCATTTTAAATTGCATCGAGATTCATTGTTTCCCATTTAAACCTGTACTGAGCTTTAATAAACCTTAAATGGAAAAAAAAAAAAAGTATAGCCTGAGCCAGCAATTTGAATGCCCTTTCCCAGAGGTTGGCAAGGACAGTCTCTAGGATCTTTCCAGACTTGTACTTACTGCGCCCTGGGTATTTTATTGCTTTCCCGCAGTATCATCCAGCTTATACACAGGATGCCTCCAGGTCAGTTTCTCTAGGGATTTCCAACAAGTGCTTTCAGGAGCTCCAGATGTAGGTCCTCTACCCCTACCTGGAGATGGGACCCAGATTGCCTTGGTCTCAACTGGAGCTATGCGCCCCAGCGAACCAAAGCCCAAAGGCTGAGTCTTCTCCCCCAAGACAAGGACCCTGCTGTTACAGGCCTCCACCCCCACCCACTAAATTCTAGAGCCTGCAACCAGCAGAGCCCAGAACAGCCAAAAGCAATTGAACACTACTCTGCTACCAGAGAGGCAAAAATACATTTGCTTCAACAATAGTAACTTAGCTAAGAGTGTGCCACAGTACTTTTATGTAGCTTTTTTTTTCTTTGGGGGGGGGGGGGTCACTTGAATGATTGGGCCTTGCTACTAAGCTTAGAAAGCTAACTGGCACAAGCACCTTCATTTTCTTTAGTTCCCTTCTTAAACTGTAGGATTTCTAAGGAAGAGACCTAAAGAAGCTCCCAAAAGCTTCCATCTGTAATAACTAGTTTATCAATGCAGGATGTAAATTAAAATCCAAACTATTAACAGATATAAAACGTTCATTTGCACAGGGTGGATGGGGCTGGGGGGATTCTACACCGGAGGGCGTTCTTGGCTCCACCCCCCTCTCCTCCAACCATTTCCCTCACCCCTTCACTCCATCCTCCCTCTTGTTTTTATTTCTTCCTTCCTCCTCCACCCCTCATTGGCTGGTGGGGCCAGTCTCCCAGGGGTTCCTATTGGCCATAGTACATGTTTTAGAAACATAGAAACATAGAAAAGTGACGGCAGAAAAAGACTGAGTAGTCCATCGAGTCTGCCCCTTTTTATTTTTTTTTTATTTTATTTTTTTTACATTAACCTTGTTGTCTGACTATGGATTTATGTTTATCCCAAGCATGTTTGAAGCCATTTACTGTTGACTGTCTCACAACCTCTGTTGGTAGTTTATTCCAATCATCAACCACCCTTTCAGTAAAATAATACTTTCTAAGATTAGTTTTGAACTTCCCTCCAGTTAGTTTGAGGTCCCTGTGTTCTTGATTTTGGTTTCATATTGAAAAGACTGCCCTCCTGAACCTTATTCACCCCCTTGAGGTATTTAAAGGTTTCAGTCATTACTCCCCTCTCCCTTCTTTCCTCCAGACTGTACATATTAAGTTCCTGAAGTCGCTCTTGATATGTTTTATCCCCCAGACTCTTCACCATTTTTGTTACCCGTCTCTGAACTCGTTCTATCTTATCAATATCTTTTTGTAAGTGAGGTCTCCAGAACTGGACACAGTATTCTAAGTGAGGTCTCACTAAAGATCTATATAGAGGAATCAGAACCTCCTTCCTCCTGCTGGTGATCCCTCTACTGATACATCCCAGAATTCTATTTGCTTTTCCCACTGCCTGGTCACACTGTTTGCTCATTTTGCAATCATCTGAAATAAGCACCCCCAAATCTTTTTCTTCTGTAGTGCTGGCCAACACTGTGCCCCCAATGCTGTACTCTCTAAGCGGATTCTTTTTCCCTAGATGCATTATTTTACATTTAGAAATATTGAACTGCAGTCTCCACTGCTTTGACCAATCTTCCAGCAATGCCAAATCATGTTCCATGTTACAGACACCTCCAGGGATATCAACCCTACTGCACACCTTTGTATCATCAGCAAAGAGACATACATTGCCCAGCAAACCTTTAGTTATATCACTTACATATAGGTTGAATAGAACAGGACCCAGTACAGAGCCTTGTGGTACCCCACTAGTGACTGCTCTCTGTTCTGAGTGAACCCCATTTACAACCACACTCTGGGATCTATCCTTTAGCCAACTGCATATCCACTGAACCACCCAAGGGTTAAATCCCAGCTTGTACAACTTTTGTATCAGATCATTATGTGGAACTATCAAATGCCTTGCTGAAATCAAGATACGCTATGTCCACAGCACCACCCTGGTCTAAAACACTGGTAATATAGTCAAAGAATTCAATCAGGTTTGTCCCTGACACCACACTTAAATTCACGCCCTTCCTCTTCCAGGAGTGACATACCACTAGGTTTTCTAGGAAACTACCTCCCTCCCCATGTAAGTTTCCCCCATTGTGCTCTGGGCTCTGAGACTCCACAGAGAAAATATACCCCCATGCTTGGTATTAGTATTCAGATATCTGCACTGCATTGTCCATTGGGCTTTGTTATTTTGGGATATCTGCTTTCAATCCCATATCGTCATGTCTTTGTAAGATGAAACGAATATAGAACCCGGATTTCTTTTTTATCCTGACCTTGATCTGGTTCTCAGATTCTCTTGTTTCATAGACTGTCATTTGGCCGTATTGTATATCGCACATATTTCCAATAAAGTTTGTTCTGAAAAAAAAAAAAGGTTGATATGCATATGGCTTTAGCTTTCTACATCTACTGGTAGTTTTCCATGCACTTAAGTAGATAAAGGTAAACTCTTTCATCATACATTAGGCTTTAATTGCCCCTGTTGTAACAAGTTTCCTTTCAAGTGTAATTGCACTCTCATACAGATCAGCCAAATGAATACTTTTCAATTTGCTACACTTCATCCTATTTTGCTGCTTTGATGTTCAGCCTGTCTTTTTTGTTCAGTTTTTTTTCTTTGTAAATTTGACCTTGTAGGCTGCATTGCCAAAGTGAAATGGGAAAAAGTAGTGAAAAGCAGAGATTCTAAATTCTAAATCGAAAAAAATCAAACATAAGAATAGGATGAGGAATGTTCATTGTTATACCTTTGTTCACAAATAGTGAAATGTCTTCATATATGGCATGCATACTCCTGTGCACAAAAAATGAATAAATAAAATGACGGACTATTTTCAGCTGTGACAAAAGAGTACTACGTTGAAAAACATCCGAAGCAGTTTTTAAAATAAGTAAACTTCTTTATTCCTTGGTCTACAGCAGGTCTACCAAGTATTGGTAAAACATATAATTAAAGTGTGGAGAGCTGCAAAAAAACGCCAGAAAATGCTGGCGTCAAAAAACGTCCGTGTGTATGAGGCCTAAAAGTGCAAAAAGAAATAATCTTAGTGTAGCAGCTACACTATTTGTAAGATATAAATACAAATGACAAAACATATAATTAAAGTGTTGCGCTAAGACATTCATTTTACAATTAATTGAAAAATATAAGTGCGAAAAAAGGTAAAAGTTCATCCAAGTCCAAAGTGAGTGATTTTGCTATAAAGCGTGGACTCCAATCAATCTTCCTCCTTAAGGTGCATACAAACATGTGCTGGAAAGTGCCACTGTGCACTGTAAAATGTTGTGATAAATTCCACCACCGTGCTAATAATGCGCTTACCCCTAGCCGTTGATCTCTTGTTACAGGAGGTCAAAAGAAGCCGGTGGGTATCTCCTCCCAGAGTTAAAGCATAGTACCGGCATGCAGCCTGAAGACTTCCGCGGTTATGTCCAGATATAATCAACCCTCTCTTTCCAATTTAGGATATGGGGTATACCAAAAAGAAAAAAGGCCTCGGGAAGGAGCCCAATCGTGACGAAACCGGTCAGCTCCATCTCTACACACTGCCACTTATGGACACTGGATCTGATGAGATGTTATGTGATTGACACGTCTGAATTTTCTACATAATTGTAAGTGCAATACTGTTATTAAGAAACAGATTGCTTTTGCTGTATTACGCTATGGGCAGGGCTGGTGCAAGGATTTTTGACACCCTAGGCAAAACTTCATTTTGCCGCCCCCCCGCTCCACCCCTGACTCCACCCCCTTTTCCATGCCCAGCCTGATCAGCGCCAATCAAATGCAGCCTGCTCAGCACCAATCAAATGCAGCCTCACCTGTGCCCATCAAATACAGCCTCACCTGTGCCCATCAAATATAGCTTCACCAGCGCCAATCAATACAGCCTCACCTGTGCCAGTCAAATGCAGCCTCACCAGCGCCCATCAAATACAGCCTCACCTGTGCCCATCAAATATAGCTTCACCAACGCCAATCAATACAGCCTCACCAGCACCCATCAAATACAGCCTCACCTGTGCCCATCAAATATAGCTTCACCAGCGCCAATCAATACAGCCTCTCCTGTGCACGTCAAATACAGCCTCACCAGCGCCAATCAATACATCCTCACCTGTGCCCCTCAAATACAGCTTCACCTGTGCCCATCAAATATAGCTTCACCAGCACCAATCAATACAGCCTCACCAGCACCCATCAAATACAACCTCACCAGTGCCAATCAATACATCCTCACCTGCGCCCCTCAAATACAGCTTCACCTGTGCCCATCAAATATAGCTTCACCAGCGCCAATCAATACAGCCTCACCAGCACCCATCAAATACAGCCTCACCTGTGCCAGTCAAATGCAGCCTCACCAGCGCCCATCAAATACAGCCTCACCTGTGCCCATCAAATATAGCTTCACCAGCGCCAATCAATACAGCCTCTCCTGTGCCCGTCAAATACAGCCTCACCAGCGCCAATCAATACATCCTCACCTGTGCCCCTCAAATACAGCTTCACCTGTGCACATCAAATACAGCCTCACGGGGGGCGGAGGGGGGGGGGATTTGGCAGATCAATCACTATTTCTATATACATTTGTAAATGGCATGTAATAATACAATCTCATTATCTCAGTCAGTGTCAGTTTTTAAATGAATCAATGCAGAGCAGCCAGTGACAGATGAACAGTGGCCAGGCGCCCTAGGCAGCCGCCTACTCCGCCTAGTGGTAGAGCCGGCCCTGGCTATGGGAGACCTTTTTTCTTTTTGGTATACCCCATTTCCTTAACCACTTCACACCCAGAAGGATTTGCCACGTTAAGACCAGAGCACTTTTTGCTATACGGCGCTGCATCGCTTTAACTGACAATCGAGCGGTCGTGTGATGTTGTATCCAAACAAAATTTGCTTCCTTTTTCCCCACAAATAGATCTTTCTTTTGGTGGTATTTGATCCCCTCTGCGTCATTTCTGATCACCGCTATAAACAAAAAAGTCAATTTTGCAAAAAAAAAAACAATATTTCTTACTGTTTGCTAAAATACAAATAAAAAAAAAACAATTTATTCATCTGTTTTGGCCGATTTATATTCTTCCCCATATTTTTGGTGAAAAAAAAAATCGCAACCAGCATTTATTGTTTGGTTTTCGCGAAGGTGGCTGCATTTACAAACCATGAGAATTAATTTCTGGCGTTTTTCCAATTTTTTTTTTTCACTGGTAATGGCAGTAATGGTAACTGGTAATGGTTTTGTTTTGTTTAGGATAGATTTGTTATGTTACTAATTCAGTTTTTTTTTCATTCGTTTCAGAATTTGTTTAGTTTTGTTTAATTTAATTTCATTTTGTTTATTAATTTTCTAACAAAATTGATTGGCACATGTAAGTAGTCTAGGGGGACACATCATTTTTGCTATATATCATGTTGCATTTTATTGTTCATAATTAATTGTTGTGCTTTTTTTTTCCTTTGGATAGGCCTTTTTCTTTGTGGTCAAGGTATTAAGGTCCTGAGGAAGCAATGTTTGTGAAATGCGTCAACCTCTTGCAAAGAGTGTTGGAGTGTCATTATATGGCCGGCACCATCTTAAATGAGCACAGACCTTATGCTTTTATCAGTATAATGTTAATATATTTTAACTTTTTGTAATAAAATAACTTTTCTTAGTAATTTTTTATGTTATTGTTCTTCTCTGGTACCAATAAAGTCCACAAGGGTCTATTTTGTTAACCCCTTCCTTACTGGGCACTTAAACCCCCCTCCTGCCCAGACCAATTTTTGGCTTTCAGCGCTGTCGCATTTTGAATGACAATTGCGCAGTCGTGCGACGTTGTACCAAAATAAAATTTGCGTCCTTTTTTTCCTACAAATAGAGCTTTCTTTTGGTGGTATTTGGTCACCTCTGCGTCATTTCTGATCGCCGCTATAAACAAAAAATGAGCGACAATTTTGCAAACAAGAACAATATTAAGTACAAATCCATTAAAAAAAATTATTCATCAGTTTTGGCCGATATATATTCTTCTACATATTTTTGGTAAAAAAAAAAATCGCAATCGGCGTATATTGATTGGTTTGTGCAAAAGTTCGGGTCTGATAAAGGGGGTGCTTGGATATGGCGCTGTCTCAGCAGTGGAAAATACGTGTGTCCTCTATGTTCTATGATCATGTATGTGGTTATAGTTTCGTGCAAGTGTGCATTTGAAAGGATTAAGTAGGCGTGTAACAATAATACATAGGGAAATAATGTGCCAGTGCGTAAAAATTACTGGTAAATATTAAAGATTTTCTTTTGTGTGTAAATAAACTTATAACGTGTTAGTCATAAATAAAAGGTGACGACTCTGTCGCGGTATAGGTTCGTGGGGGAAATAGTCTGGGCTTGAAAACGTGTTTGGTTAGTTATATGCGGCTAACGCTAAAAAAAAAAATGGTTTTTATACATCTTCTTATATATAGCCGGTTTTGACTACTTATTAAAAAAAATTACCTAAACATGAATTATAACAAGAACAAACGTTTTAACAGCGAGTAAAAAACAAATATCGCCGCTAGTCTTTACTGCGTCTCCACTGGTTTATGGTGGTTTTCTTTCGAGATAAACATCCTTTTTTTCCTGCGTTTAAAATAAAACCATGTTGCAGCGTGCTGACGCGTTAACAGTAAGTTTTACGCTGTCGCGAC
>BLSH010372774.1:114211-133314 GCA_018402905.1 Glandirana rugosa | reverse complement strand
CCCCCACACACCTGTACACACCCAGCTGCTCACCTCTCACCCACACACCTGTGTACACACACACACACCTGTACGCACCCAGCTGCTCCCCCCTCACACACACACACCTGTGCACACCCAGCTGCTCCACCCTCACACACACACCTGTACACACCCAGCTGCCCACCAACACAACTCTGCACACCCAGCTGCTCCCCCCCCACACACACACACAATGTAGCCTCATCAGTGCCCATCAGTGATGGAGAAAATGTACTTATTTACACAGTTTTGTGACAGAAACAAAGAAAAACAGTTTTTTTTTCCAAATTTTCGGTCTTTTTTTATTTTTAGCACAAACCATAAAAACCGCAGAGGTGATCAAATACCACCAAAATAAAGCTCTATTTGAGAGAAAAAAATGTTGTTTGGGTGGAACGTCGCACAACCGCGCAATTGTCATTCAAAATGTGACAGCACTGAAAGCTGAAAATTGGTCTGGGCAGGAAGGGGGATAAGTGCCTGGTATTGAAGTTGTTAAGCTAGCTATACTGCATATACAGATTGATTTTACTGTTGTGAGTTTAGTAAACCTTTAGACCCCTTTCACACTGGGGCATTTTTCAGTCGCTTTAGCATTAAAAACAGCACCTGTAAAGCGCCTGAAAAACTCCCCCCAATCCTCCCCAGTGTGAAAGCCCAAGTGCTCTCGCACTGGGGTGGTGCGCTTGCAGGACGAGAAAAAAAGTCCTGCAAGCAGCATCTTTGGGGCGGAGTAGGAGCGGTGTATACACCACTCCTACACCGCCCCTAAACCGTCCCTGCCATTGAGATGAATGGGCAGCACTTTCAAAGTGGCTAAATACTGCTTTGGAAGCACTGCAGTGTGGCCACTTTTCTTGGGGGTTAAAAGCTCCCCACCACTGCCGCTTTGGCGCCGCTATAACAGCGGTAAAGCACCGCTAAAACTAGCGGCAGTTTACTGCTACCGCCCCAGTGTGAAACTAGCCTTATGGATGATTGTCTGGAGCAGCATCCAAAGTCTCCTTGTGTTCACAACAGAGTAATGGATACTGGCTGCAGCACCTGCTACACCTTTGTAATAAAATCTCTTTTCACACTCTAAAACTTGGTGTGGCGCTTCAATTTTCACACTCACACATCATTACTACAGTCTGAGGCCACTGTTCTAGTTCCTCAGTTCATAAGAGCAGCCCATCCTTCCCCTTGAAGCGGAGTTCCACTCGGTTAAAAGTCAGCAGCTACAAAAAGTGTAGCTGCTGACCTTTAACAATCGCACACTTACCTGTCCCAATGCACCAGCGATGTGGTCGCCCGAGGGCTCGCCCTTCTCCCCCTCATCTCGGCGGCACCAACATCACAAGTGTGGGTACCTGGCTTTGGCTTCAAATCTGGGTGCGCGTTGCGCATGCGCAATTCGCGCTGCGCCTTGTAAATGGCCGACGTATCTTCTGGGACCTGTGACGTGTCTCACAAGTTCACCAAGAGGGAGGGAAGGAAGGTGGACTTCCTTCCGGAGCTGCGGCTCTAGGAGAGGAAGTGGACCGGTCCCTGGTCGCCCCCCCCCAAAAAAAATGATATGCCAATTGTGGCATGTCAGGGGATCACCTTCCTTTAAAGCAGAAGTTTCACTTTTGGGTGGAACTCCGCTTTAACACCAAACTGGGATACCACCATTACATTTCTGTCAAATACTTCAAATGGTACCAAAGTAGATTGTAAGCTCTAACGAGCAGGGCCCCCTGACTCCTCTTGTACCAAATTATGATGTAACTGTACTGTCTGCCTTCATTTTTGTAAAGCGCTGCGCAAACTGCTGGCGCTATATAAATCCTGTATAATAATAATAATAAGTAATAATAATCTACCTAAGGTTCCAGCACCATCAATCCACTACTTATGGGATTTCTCAATGACAGTATCTGACATGTTTTTGTTTAAAAACATAGCAATTTTATGGTGTTGGGGTTTGCTCTTATTCACAAAATGCAGTTGGAAAATTTTTGAAGTTTATCTTTTTTTTAGAATGCATTACCCAATCCCCCCTTGCTTTTGCTTGGTAGTCTGCCCAGTTGAAACATACCTTTGCATATAAAGTAGACCCCCGTGCTGAAGGAAAATGTACAGGATGGGCATGCAGCATGCTTCTAAACCTCAGCAGGCTCAATCACGTGTATATATATATATACAGTATCCCACAAAATTGAGTACACCCCTTACATTTTTGTAAATATTTTATTATATCTTTTCATGTGACAAAACTCAAGAAATGACACTTTGCTACAATGTAAAGTAGTGAGTGTACAGCTTGTATAACAGTGTAAATTTGCTGTCCCCTCAAAATGACTCAACACACAGCCATTAATGTCTAAACCGCTGGCAACAAAAGTGAGTACACCCCTAAGTGAAAATGTCCAAATTGGGCTCAATTAGCAATTTTCCCTCCCCAGTGTCATGTGATTCGTTAGTGTTACAGGTGTGGATGGGGAGCAGGTGTGTTAAATTTGGTGTTATCGCTCTCACTCTTTCATAATGGTCACTAGAAGTTCAACGTGGCACCTCATGGCAAAGAACTCACAGAGGATCTGGAAAAAATAATTGCTGATCCACATAAAGGTGGCCTAAGCTATAAGAAAATTGACAAGACTCTGAAACTGAGCTGCAGCATGGTGGCCAATACCATACAGTGGTTTAAAAGGACAGGTTCTACTCAGAACAGGCCTTGCCATGGTCAACCAAAGAAGTTGAGTGCACGTGCTCAGCACCATATCTAGAGGTTGTCTTTGGGAAATAGACGTATGAGTGCTGCCAGCATTGCTGCAGAGTTTTAAGGTGTGTCGGGTCAGCCTGTCAATGCTCAGACCATAAGCTGCACACTGCATCAAATTGGTCTGCTCTGGGGAACTCCATGCCCAAGAGGGTTAAGGAAGTGCTGGAAAATAATGGTGGCCACACATAATATTGACACTTTGGGCCCAATTTGGACACTTTCACTTAGGGGTGTACTCACTTTTGTTGCCAGTGGTTTAGACAATAATGGCTGTGTGTTGAGTTATTTGGAAGGGATAGCAAATTTACACTGTTAGGCTCCTTTTACACGACCGTAGCCCATTTTGACGGGCTCCACTGCTCAACGGGGATCCATCCGTTTATCCCCTCTGAGCCGGTGGATGACAGGACCGTCTCTGCACTCCGTGCAGAGACTGACCTGTCACAGCTCTATTATCCTCTATGGAGGATCGGATGAACACGAACCGTCTGTCGGTGTTCATCTGATCCGCCAGATGGATGGAAAATAGGGTTTCCATCCGTCTGTTTTTGGCGTATCGGAGCAGATTGGATGTCAGCGCACATGTCACCGCTGACATCCGTCGCTCCATAGAGGACAATCGAGCGTCCGTTCGGGTCCGCCTGAAAAACTGACAGGCGGACCTGAACCATCCACTCGTGTGAAAGGACCCTTATACAAGCTGTACACTCACTACTTTACATTGTAGCAAAGTGTCATTTCTTCAGTGTTGTCACATGAAAAGATATAATAAAATATTTACAAAAATGTGAGGGGTGTACTCACTTTTGTGAGATACAGTATATTATGTTTTCTTTCAAATTGTTTTTTCGTGATTAAAAAATGGAAAAAAATATTTTTTTCTAATTAAAATGTACAGAATCCAAGAGATTTGGAAAACTGCAATCCAGGAAAATGTAACTTTTTTATTTTTTTTGCTCTGATTTATCTCTGGTTTTGCTGTTCCATTAAACCTCTTGTGTCTTTTTCTCCAGCTGTAAAATTATAGCTGTTATATAGACCTGGTATATACAGGTTAAACATAAAATAACATATAGTCTTATATTATAAATAAACATGTGTAGCAATATATTGCCCATTCACCTGTTTTGCAAAGTAAAGTATTTTCCGGAAGAAGCAGCATGATATTTGTTTAGGTGTGTAATGATCACTAAGATAAACTGCATTCCATAACCAAGTGGATGTTGTGTGTCAGATTACCATCAGCCATGGTGGCAGGTACAATGGACACAAATATTTTCATGTTGCGTGACTCCCCTAGGTCATATAACTAAGTATATAGCTAAGTATTGTGAAAATAAATATTTTTTTTGGCAGATTTTATGACCTTATAGTACATCTAATTCCAAGACCAAATGTAAAGTGTTTCAGTTTATCAGTTTTTAGATGTGTTGGCTGTATTAGTTTTCTTTTTCATGCTAAGTACATTTTATGCAAATGCAGTGTTGATCCTGCTGGTATCCTAGCATCTTCCTGTGTACTGCACTGAAAACAATTCTAAAGTTCTTCTACAAAATCAGAAAATGCCCACATCCATGGCTCCACTAAAGACTTGCACCTTACATCACACATGAACAACCCAGGTGCCAGCCGGGCCACCACAGTCCATCTCCACTCTGTCAATGTAAGATAGGAAAATATTAGCCACAGTCCAAACTTAGCTCCTCTTTCTGTATTCATGGATTGTCAGAAAAGACTGCATACAATCATGTCTCCATGTGAAAACCATCCTTCCTTGCTGGGCTTCATCATTACAGGTTTGCCTACAAGGATAGGGGGAGTTTATTATTATTATACAGCATTTATATAGTGCAGACAGTTTACACACTGATTTACAACATAGGAGCTGACAGTACAATTACAATACAATTTAATACAGGAGGAATCAGAGATCACTGCTCGTTAACCACTTAAAGGCCGCGTCGCGTAGATTTACTGCTGCAAGTTGGCAGCGTAGCGTAAATCGCCGTCTATAAACTGCGATCCGCACACGCTCACCTAGGAAGGGAGCGCATGCTGCCGCCGGGGCGCTTTCATCCCCGCCGCACAACTCGATAGCCGCCGGCGGCCCGCGATCGTCTGTTAGAGAAGAAAAGCGGGGAACAGCCGATGTACACACGGTGGTTCCCCACTATGTCAGGTGGCATGACAGAGATCTACTGATCCCTGTACTCAGGATCATTTAGATCTCTTATGCCCCTGGCAGCCCAGCCCCCACACAGTTAGAACACGGCTAGGAAACACAGTTAACCCCTTGATTGCCCCCTGAAGGTTAACCCCATTCACTGCCAATGACACTTATACAGTAATCAGTGGCTATTTTAAATTTGTGATCGCTGTATAAATGTCAATGGTCCCAAAAAAAGTGTCAAAAATGTCCAACATGTCTGCCCCAATATTGCAGCCCCGATAAAAATCACAGATCGCCGCCATTACTAGTAAAAACACCATAAATGAATTCTCATGGTTTGTAAATGCGGCAACTTTTGCGCAAACCAATCAATAAACGCAGATTGCGATTTTTTTTTTTACCCCAAATATGTAGAAGTATATATATCGGCCAAAACTGAGAATAAATTAGCTTTTTTATATTTTTTTTTGGATATGTATGTCAGCAAAAAGTAAGAAATATTGACTTTTTTGCAAAATCGTCGCTTGTTTATAGCGGTGATCAGAAATGACGCAGAGGTAATCAAATACCACCAAAAGAAAGCTCTATTTGTGTAAAAAAAAGGATGCCAATTTCGTTTCCTTCCAGGGCTAAAGTGGTTAAAGCTTACAATCTAAGAGGGGGGGTCAAGAGATACAAGAGGTAATAACTGGGGGGGGGGGGGTGAGCTGATGGAAAAGATTAATGTACAGTTGTTAGGTGGGGGCCAGATAGGCTTCTCTGAAAATATGAGTTTTCAGGGATCGTCTGAAAGTAGATAGAGAGCAGTGAAGAGAACAATTTGGTTGGTATTTTGAGACTAGGTTAGTGATCTAGCTGGGGGCAGAGTTGTGGGTGGCTTTGTAAGTTATTGTTAGTATCTTCAATCGAATTCAATGGGCGGATGGAAGCCAGTGGAGGGATAGGCAGAGAGGGGTAGACGACGCTGAACGGGTTGAGAGGTAGATGAGCCTGACAACAGCATTCATGACAGACTGAAGAGGGATAGCCTATTCAAGGTAAGCCAATGAGGAGGAATTTGCAGTAGTCGAGGTGAGAGATGACCAGGGAGTGAATTAGAAGCTTTGTCCATACCCCCTCTAAAAAATTGGTTTCAGGTGGAGACATGATTGTGTACCGTTTTTTTCTGACAATCAATAAATACAGAAGGAGGAGCTAAGCTTATTTGTCATATCTTCTACAGAACAACATTGATCTTTGTAATGGAGATGAGCAGAAGGGGAGGTGTTTGTAGACCAAATCAGGAGTGCAGCCCTGGTTGACAATGTTGCTCCTCAATAGATACGATACAATACAGTGAGTGAAGACTGCCTCATCTAAGAACTGGTAATCTGTCTAACTGAATTATTGTTTGAAGGTTTAGAAATGCTTCTAGGAACAAGCACGCCATGAAAGATGTACTCACAAATACATATTTTAGCAAGGAAGAAACTTTGTCCTATATGACCATATGTACAGAAGAGCCAAGGAAAATAGACAAAAACTTTTTGATGGCTTTAAGATAACCTGAGATAGTGTCTCAGAACTTGGGGGAAATATGTCAGAAGAGTATATGTACAAGGACAACTTTCTTTCAAATATGTCTTATATTTGAAGAATTTTATCAGACATTTTTATATTCTCGACTTCTACTGGGGAAATTTCACATGTGATAAAGCATGCATAGGTGTGACTGAGCACATATAGTTTCACCTAAAAAAACACAGACAGGCAATGCATAGATATGAACCAGTGACATGGAAAATAGTGACCTTCCTGCTTGAAGTTAATTTTCATACAGTAAAATAAATATTTTATTTCTGTTAAAAAACAGAAAAAATGGACATAGGCTTTTTACGTTGAACTCCGAGTAGACATTAAAAAACACCATTTATGCCTAACCCAATTCTCTGGGTGTCAGGTTTAAATGTGAACCACTCGAAATACCAGGCCTTGAATCTGTCTCTAGATGATCAGACAGGGAGGATCATGCAGAGAAACTTTAATTTTAGTTGGCAGTCCGATTCTTTGCCCCATTTTGGCATCCTCCTGACCTCTTTTCTCTCACACAGCTATAAAAAGAATTATCCCCCCATCTATAAGCAATTAACACCAGACATGGATCGCTGGCTCATGACCCCGCCCTCTTGGTTCGGTAGACTGCACACCATTAAAATTAACCTTTCACCCAGACTTTTGTATATGTTCAGAGTTTTACTGATAGCAATACCCTCTTCTGACCTCTTCAAGTTTCAAAGCAAAATTCCAACATTTATCTGGAGAAACAAGAGACCCAGGAAAAACAAGGGCACATTGCTCATTCGGAAACTTAAGGGCAGCCTGGGGTCCCTGAGCTATTTCCACGCCACCCAAATGGCTCAACTGATTTGCTTTTTATGTCCATTAACCCTTTCTCTTATGGATGCCAATAGGGTCCTACCCATATCCTTCCATGCACAATAGTCACCTAATGTGGCTATCAGCTAGGGATAGATATTGTGCCTCAAATTAACCTTAATCTGTCCATGCCCCCATAGCCAAATAAGGCTTTTTTAAGGATTGCAGATAGGTTTAAGGGTAATAGTATACTGTCTAAACAATTATTGCGAGAGAAATAGCAGTTCAGCAAATCTCTCATTTTATAACTTCTCTACAACCTAAGAGCATTTGCATGACCACTTTGCAATCATTGTCCAGGAATTTCGATAAATGTTCTGGCCATATCTTGGCATTGTACTCTGTGTTAACATCTGCATAATCAAAACTGCCTTATATGGCAAAACGGGAAAATGACTTAAACTTGGATTTGGATCAGGACGAATGGTGCAAGATAGCAAGTTATGCCTCCAAATCATATGAAAACATGTCTATCATTAAAGCCAATTATAAAATACTTCTCCGATGGTATATGGTTACAACCAGGTTGGCCACCTTTGTCCTAGGAGCCTCTGTATTAGATTTTTGATGTTGCAGTCAGGAGGACACACTCTACCATGTTTGGTGGACGTGTCCAAAAGTAAAACGCTATTGGATACGCAATATCTTTATTTTTTCCTTAACCCAAGCAAACCTCAAAAAAATCTCTGCAACAGGTTTTATTAGGTTATCCTGTGCATAAGGTCCCTAAACACATGAGGAGTTTCATCTCCTTCATATTTATAGCAGCACAAATTACCATCATGAAATCTTGGAAGTCTGCCACTGCCTTTATTTCATTTGATATAATCATTTGATATAATCATAATAAATGAAATATTTTCTGCAATCCTAAACAACAAAATGCAACTGTTTGAAACATTTTGGGATCTATGGCTTTCCTATATATTGGCAAATGCCTAATGCAGTCGCCACTAACATCAGGGAGCAGTCCTTTGGTTTCACTTTTCATTCTCTTTCCAGTCTTTACTGCTTTCTTTCTTCCTTTTGCTCTTCCTCCTTGGGGAGGGTTGTCCTCTGACCCAGTGTGGTGTCTCATGACAGGTAGCGCCCAGCTCTTTAAATAAACATGGTGGTGGAAGGGGGCCACCCACGGGATGTCTTTCGAGTTCGCGTAATACAGGCTTGTTTGAGCTACTTTAGATTGGTACAAACTGAGAATAATTCTTTAACCACTTCAATACCATGCACTTTCCCCCCTTCCCGCCCAGACCAATTGTCACAGTCGTGCAACGCTGTACCCAAACAAAATTTTTATCATTTTTTCCCCCACAAATAGAGCTTTCTTTTGGTGGTATTTGATAACCTCTAGGGTTTTTATTTTTTGCGAAAGACCGAAAATTTTGAAAAAAAAAAAGTTTTTCTTTGTTTCTGTCACAATACTTTGTAAATGAGAACATTTTCTCCTTCACTGATGGGGACTGATAAGGCTGCACCGACGAGCACTGATGAGGCGGCACTGATGGGCACTGATGATGAGGCACTTATATGCAGCACTGGTGGTCACTGATAGGTGGCCCTGATAAGCAGCACTGACAGGCAGTGATAGGGGGCACTGATAGGCAGCACTGATGGGCACTGATAAGCGGCACTGATGGGCACTGATAAGCGGCACTGATGGGCACTGATAGGTGGCACTGGTGGGCACTCATAGGCAGCAGCACTGATAGAGGGCATTGTTAGGTGTATCAGGTATCCACTGATAAGGAGGCACTGGCAGGTATAGATGGGTGCAGTGCCATCCCTATAGTATGGTGTGTGCCCCTTACCTGGTGGCCTTGGGTGGGCTCCCTGGTGGTCCCTGGGTAGGCTCCCTGGAGGTCACTGGGTGGGCTCCCTGATGGTCCCTCAGCGAGCTCTGTGGTGGACCTGGGTGGCGATCCTCGGGGGGGCTGCATTGATAAATAACTAGCGCAGACCCCCCTGTCAGGAGAGTCGCCGATTGGCTCTCCTCTACTCGCATCTGCAGTCCTGTTTACACTGTGATCAGCCATGATTGGTCATGGCTGATCACATGGTAAAGAGCTTCTGATGGAGGCTCTTTACCGAGATCGGTAATGCGGTTTGTCAGACTGACACCGCGATGCTTGCCCCCATGGGAGCGCGATCGTGGGTTATCCGGCCAGACATCATATAACGTCCGGTCAGGATAACTGAACCACCACCCGGCCGTCATTTGTCTATAGGCAGGGAGGGAAGTGGTTAAGCATGCTGATCAGTTTCTTTATTTCCACATTGATTTTGAATGCTTCTGTTCTAATATTTGATGTTATCTAGGCTGACTTAGATGTCACCGCACATAATTAGAGATGAGAAATGTGTCCTATACCCTTTCTAATCCTCTTTATATGACACATTGGTTTCCTTTTTTATACACTAGTGGGAGATTTGTACTTATGTGTCAACCCTGCAATGTTTTGTACACTTTCTTAAAAATAATAAAAATTAGTAAGAATGAAAAAAACACAATTTACCATTCTAAACCCTAGAGCCCTATTATTTTGTTTCACTTTGTTTTGGTTTTTGTCATTGTTATCTTGTCTTTACTATCTAGTTACCCTAAGGATGGTAACCCCAAAGACCCTGAAGACTGCACCTAAAAGTAAATCTTTGACGATAGAATTATGGGAGCTGCATTTGCTGAGTTTGTTTTTTAAGCAGCAAGTTTGTGGCTGTCACCCCGATCCTGGCTTTACAACATAGCGATCACAAAGCTTTCACTTTTAGAAAAGCATGGCAATGGCAGCTCCAAAATGTCTATCCTCACAGGTTCACTTTAGACTGGCTATAAACATTAAATAGCTGTTGGATGCATGGGTATGATATAACCCTCACGTCTACCTGCTCGAGTTTGGGGCTCACAGAGTCTTTATTAAAGTGGTTCTAAAGCCCCAATGTTTTTTGCTTTAATGCATTCTATGCATTAAGGTAAAAAAAAACTTCTGTGTCACAGACTCACTCCCTCACCCCCTTATTCTTACCTGAACCCCATCACAATTCAACGCTGTGCATAAGAGCTTCTGGCTTTGTTCCTCCTCCCTGGGCAGATTGATAGCAGCTAGAGTCATTGGCTCCCACTACTGTCAATCAACTCCAGTGATGAGGAAGCAAGGCAGAGTCCAGCTGTCTATGTCAATGGATGCAGCAGCGGGGCTCGGGAGCTAGCCAGCATTAGTGCCCCCATGGAAATCTGTTTTCTGTTGGGGGCACCAGCACGAGAGGAGGAGCCAGTAGCAAAGATGAGGGATCTGAGAAGAGGATCAGGGCCGGTCTATGCAATTCTATGGCACAGAGCAGGTAAGTATGACATGTTTGTTATTTAAAAAAATCCTTTACATTCTTTACAACCACTTTAATTGATTCCTCTATATTCATGCATAGATCATTAACTATAAATCATACATGCTTCTGGTTGTAAGGACAGAGAAGGGCGAAGAGTCATATTAGCTTCCTTTCTTCCGCCTGTTTCCTATAGTCCCAACATATTTCCATGGAGCTAAAACAAAGTTCACTGGTACACAAAGATGATTGTCACTCAATTTGGCTAAAATTGTCTTTACTGATTATTGGTCCTCTAAATTTATCAGAATAGTAAAAGAAGTTGGCATTACCACTTATTTGCATGTCAAAATTCAAACTTAGAGCAATCTTCCATTTATTGACAATCACTAGAAAAACTCAGGATATTTTTCAATGTTAAGGACCATATAACCACAAACTCTCTTCAGGAGAACGCTCCACCCTCAAATCACTGACCAACAATACAGATATCATCATAAAACCTGCTGATAAGGGAGGTGGGGTTGTCATTCAGGAGCGAAGTGCTTACCTACAAGAAGCCTACAGACTCCTTTCAGACTCTGGCACATACACCAAACTTCCTAGCGATCCCCTACCCCAATGCAGCATGGAAACTCATGCATTGGTAGACAAGGCTCTCCAAGAAGGTATCGTCAATAAAATGGAAGACTCCTTTTTGAAACGGGACAATTACTATACACCCTATTTTTACCATCTCCTGAAGATCTATAAAAGCCTAGATGCCCCACCTGGTCGCCCTATTGTGGCTGCCAGGGAAAGTGTTACCAACTTTTGTCCATATATATAGACCACTTCTTTCAGTCATTGGCACATAGTCTACCTGCATATAGACACAATGGCATTCACCTCCTTGAGATCCTACAATCATACCAATAGGATCAGGATTTCTGACTCATTGTATGAACAACCCTTATGGGATCTCTTTCACCTATGTGGTAGATCGAACATGTCTCATCTTCCTACATCTCGAGCTTAGAGTAGACGATGAGAACTGTGTTTATTCTAGGACACATATTAAGCCCAGTACAGGTAACTCCTATCTCCATGCTCAGAGTCATCACCATCCGAGATGAATTAGGAATGTCTCATTTGGGCAATTTTGCAGATTCAGGCACACTTCCACCCGCAGGAGTGATTATGAGGAGCAAAGTGTGGTCCTAAGAAATAAATTCAGAGAAAAGGGATATGAGAAGGAACTGTTAGAGCAGGCTTACCTAAAGCATTGGTCTTCCTACGATAAGGAGCCCTCAGAGAGCAAAGAGAGATTTACTGGTACTCTTGATCAATGAGGGGGGGGGGGAGGGGAGTGGTCAGGTTCTGCACCAAGTCCAATAACAAAGCACCCTTGATTCAGAAGATTTTCAAACAAAATTGGAAAGTTCTTAAATAGGATCCTTTTCTTGCAGGTACACTGCCTTCCCATCCTAGTGTGATTTTTAGGAAACCAAGAGACCTGAGGAGTTTAATAGTGCCCAGTAGGGTGAAAAGAGATAAGAAGCAGCTGACAGGTCCCTGGACATCTTTGTTCGATCAAAAGGGCAGTTATCTATGTGGGGTGACCAATTGTGGAAACTGTGCTTTTGTGTGTCATCGCAAGAGGCAGGTGGTTGCAAATAATGGAAAGGTGTACAGTATTCGACAGTTCATCAATTGTGGTACTTTTTATGTCATTTATGGTCTCCTCTGCCCATGTGGGCTATTATATGTTGGGCGCACCTCATGCCCTTTGAGGGTGAGAATGAATGAACATAGGAGTAGCATTTCCACCCTCAAAGACAACTACTTCGTACCTCGCCATTTCTTGGAGAAACATGTTAGTAGTCTGGCGGGCCTTAGGGTCTTTGGCATCGAGGCCATTGGCAATGAGATAGACAATGGCAGGAGATACCGCAAGCTGTGCACTAGAGAGGCCTATTGGATCTTCACTCTAGATTCTTTCAACCCCAAAGGGATAAATGAAGAGACTGAACTACAGTCCGCTATGTAGCTCTGACTGGTCGGCAGGTCGAGCCCCTCCCTCTGTTCTCCCGTTTGTGATTGTCCTTTTGGAATGTGTTAGTTTGTGGAAGTCCCCAGCTCTTGGGTCAGGTCAGGTTAGGTATAAGTTTTGCAGAGGTCTGGGAACAGCTTTCACAAGGTTAGGATTTTTCCTTCTCATATATATATATATATATATATATATATATATATATATATATATATATATATATGAAGTTTGGTGGTAGGTTACAGCCTCTATATGTATATCCTTGGTACAGCAAATTTATACTGTTATACGAGTTGTACACTCACTACTTTACATTGTAGCAAAGTGTCATTAATTCAGTGTTGTCACACGAAAAGGTATAATAAAATATTTACAAAAATGTGAGGGGTGTACTCACTTTTGTGAGATACTGTACATCCATTCCGCATGACATTGGACTTGAGGCGGTGGAACACTTTCTCTCCAAACACCCCATAATTAACATCAGACAGGCACAAGTGATTCTTCACTTCACACAGTACTGTTTGACCCACAATTACTTTCTGTTCCACAACCAGTACTACCTTCAGGTCCAAGGCACAGCAATGGGGCAAACTTTGCCCCCAGCTATGCTACTCTCACTATGCGCCTGTGGGAACAATGCATAATCTGGTACATGAACCCTTGCTCCCAGCACATAGTGTACTTCGGCAGGTACATAGACAACATAATCATCATTTAGGATGACCCCCGCTCTCGGGTTTAAGAATTCGTAGCCTACTGTAACAGGGTCTGTCATTCACCTCAGTGTGCGACCCAGACACACTTGCTTTCCTGGACCTGGAACTATGCCACACTGGCAATACCAAGAATTATACCAAACCATAGACGTGCACAGGGGGTGTGCCAGGTATGCTTGGGCACACCCTAATCACCCTGTGTGGCGCAGATTCCCCCTGCTGATATTTCACCAAAGCCCCCCAAATGGGGATCCAAAAAGAAAATTGTACAAAATGATAAAAATAAAAAACAACTGATACAATCCACTGCCCTACTGACAACAACCTCTGCCTTACTGAAAAGTCCACTGCTCTACTCAGAGCTGGGACAAGGTCATCCAGGGCCCAGGGAAAAGATGCCAAATGGCGCCCCCTCCCCTGTTCATCATGTGCATGCATAGAGGATCCTACACCCAGTAAACCATTGCTCCCAGGGCAACCTCCCCTCTTGCCCATCCCTTGTCCCGGCCCTGGCTATACTGACACCATTTACTGCCCTACTAACACTGTCCATGGTTTAATACATTTGGGGTGCACACCCTAATGCCATAGGCTGCACATACCTATGGTAAGAGATGTTGACTGTTGTCCAAATTGGTGCCTAATTAGTGTTGTGTTTAAGAAGGGTAGCAACTCTTGTAGAGTTTACTCTTGAGAGTTCTCTTTCCAATTGCAGCAGTACAGAAGTGCAGCAGGACAAAAGTGCAATAGTTTTGAACAGCAGTAGTTGGATACAGTAAGTTTAAGTTATTTCTAATTGCTTTTCTTACATTGTTTGCTTGTTAACATTGGTATTTTGGCTGTGTTATTATTAGTGATTGTTTGCTAAGTGCTGTTGAGGTGTTGAATACTGGGTGCTGTTAATTAGCGCTGGCTGTTGTCAATTAGCATATGTAAGAACTCCTGTCTGCACTTCCAGAGCTGCCACCACCCCAGGTGGATAGCAAACATTCCTAAAAGTCAATTCTGCTGAAATGAAACACAATTGTACACGCCCAGAAGACTACGTGGAACAAGGAAGCCTCTTCAAACAAAACTTTCTGGATAGAGGATACCCCCCTCAGCTTGTACAAGAAGCCTACAAATATTTCACTGAAGAAACACATCCCACTAAACATCAAGGACCAACTCCTTCCCAAATGACCAGATTTGTTACCCAGTTCCTGGTACAACACAAAAAGATGGAATACATGTTCCGCAAATACTGGGGTATACTACTAGAGGGTCCTTACCTCCAATCCTCTCTAAGCAATAGACCCAATATCACCTACAGAAGAGCCAAAAACATAAAAATCTGAGTAGCACCCAGCAAACTAAAGACACAATCAAGATTCACCCTCACTTTTTTGGACATTAAGGGGATGTACTAATGCCGAAAATTAAAATGCTTGACTTGCCAGTTTGTGAAACATGGACAAAAACGCTTTACCACCAAGGGAAAGACTTACCACCTGGGAGAATTCTACAAATGTTCATCTGAATTTGTAATCTATTGCCTTATCTGCCCCTACAGCCTGCTCTACATTGGCCGCACAATACAAACATTACACCAAAGATTTGATAAACACAGGCGGTCCATCGAAGAAGGTGCTGAGCTCACCATACCTAGACACTTCAAGGAGTTCTACCAAGGCTCCATGAAGGGGCTACAAGTCTGGGTCCTGGAATCCATCTCCAAAAGCCTTCCCAGAGCTAAACGCAGCAAACGCCTTTGCGAAAGAGAAACTTTCTGGATCTATAGCCTCAGTCTTGGAAGTTTGAATGAAGAGATTGAAATACACACCATCCTCTAATCCTCCTACCTGGGCTATACATATCTTTAATTCACCATTTGCATACCACTCCTTGTCCCCTTTTCTTCGCCCCCTTCTTTTTCCTTTACATACCCCCTCTCAGACTTGTTTAATTTACATATATATATATATATATATATACATATATACATTGCATGCCTTATAGATATATAGATATGTGTGTGTGTGTGTGTGTGTGTGTATGCATACATCCCCTGTATACTTATCATCTTCCTATACATTATTATCCTTTTTGTAGGATCTTTAGGATCACTAATAACATATCCTCATTTCTTCACCTATCTTCCCCCATTCCTGCTAGTATACATGCAGACACATGCATAGACATATCTCCATAGTTACCTCCCATGAGTTCTTAGGTTAGGTACCCGTATACTTTACCACTATTATGGACTGGTACCTAACCTAAGAATGTACCTAATTATAAGTATCACTGATGTAGTATCTCTGGCGGCCATAGGTGGGGAACTTCCTGCAGTAGGGCAGGTGCTGGTCTGCTGACCATTGTTGTCCCATGGACCGCCCCTTCCTCCCTGCATAAAAGCCTCAACAAACATGTAAAAGTCTGGGTGTGGTGCAGCATTGTCTCTATTGGTATTATTAATAGCATAAACAAGTGAATTCATGTGAAATAAAGTGACTGGTGCGAAAGGGTTGTTGTACATCTAAGCAGTGCTGTCTACTTTACACAGATAACATAGATCAATTTACCACAAAGTGCAATATACCATAGATCTGATGACTCTGTCTCTTTAAAAAGAGTGCAAAAGCAACATGGATCTGCTATGGGTCTCAAGGCTGGACACAGAGACAAAGCTGAATATCAACCATAAATCACAGTGTGCTGTTAAAATATAAATCCTGTGGGTGGATAAACCAACTCAAACATATGCAAAACCACAATATGAAAATAAAAGTCCAAAATCTATGTGTCCTTAGAATATCCTCCACTAGTGTGGGACATCAGTACAGTGCTGGTCACAGTAGTGCTCGTGATTGCAATTCCTTAGCAGGTGTCACTAATAAGTGTACTAGCCCCTCACCTGGGATATGCTAGCACCCTTGCATATCAAGGTTTCTTTGTAAAGGTGCTCTTGTAGTCAGCCTCCAGGGGTTTCCTATGTGCCTCCTTAGTATATTCCTGATTTCTCCATGTTGCTGGTTGGAAGCCTGGTTCTCATAGGATTTTTTTAGATAAACCCAGACCTCCCAGACGTTGGTGTGAGAAAAAACAGAACATGACTTCTTTTGGTGTATTAACTTTTTTTAAAATATTTATTAAAAACAACTGTTTATGGCACTCACATTTAAAAACTAGGAAACGTTCCTCTCTCCACGAGCGCCGAGCTCGTCTGTGTTGCAGTCTGAGTTCCAAACACCTCTGCTACCGCCCTACACGTTACATCACATGTCACGTGACTACATCCCCATTGTTTATGCTATTAATAATCCAATAGAGACAGCGCTGCACCACACCCAGACTTTTACATTACAGGATAGTCACGGATAGCTATCTAAGTGCTAGCAGCTGCCAAGAAAACTATCTTAATTTATCGTCACTATATTTATTTTGGTATCTTTTCATATAAGAATATAAATACACTCTTGGCCATCGATTTTAATGGTAGCACAGGAATACACAACAATCACTGTTTAAATTTGCACTCAACAAACATGGCAGCAGATGCCTAATGAAGGAGCGCGGACGCTCCGAACGCGAGCTTGCCTTGCCACATCCCTTGACCTTCGGCCCCCGCACATGGACTCACTGACAGCTTACCTGGCTAATCCCTCTTCTGGACTGGAGCCTCGGGCACCACAGGAGCGGCTGGACCAGGGCTGGCGCCACCATTAGGCAAAAAAAGCAGCCATCTTAGGGTGCCAGGAGAGGGGGGCCCCAAAACCAGGGGTTCCCTGACCCCAAGATGTGCTTATGATGGCGCTGGCAGATGGCCGTCCTTGCTCGCACCTGCACACACACACTGCCACAGGTGGTGTAGGAAGCACAGCCTCGGCCGGGTGCTGTTAACTTAGCCTGCTCTCCTCTCTGCTCACTAAAGGATCGATTTGTGGGCCGGCCCTGCCTACTTTCTGCATTCCTCCACCTCTGCCAGCTGCAGTGCAGATAGAGACTGCGAGTGACAGACAGGCACCCCCATCGCGCCGCCTCTCTGTTTTCCCAGCTTCAGATCCCTTCGCTCGACACTGGATTAGGAGAAGAAAATCCTCTCACCTGGGAGGCTGCAGCGAGGATCACTAAACACACACACACACACACACGGAGCACGTCAGAAGAGAGGGAGCCCAGGGAGGAGCCTGGAGCCGAGTGAGGCCAGGGGGAGGGGTCAAGACCATTAGAAGGCCTGGGAGGAGCACGAATGGAGGTGCACTGTGCACATGAATATTTTTCTCTCCTATCCCATCTATGTGAAAGGTAGGGCAAGAAAAGTGTATTGTACCAGCCCTGCCCATGTGCCATGTTATGGTGCAGTCTGGGTCTGATAATCTCATGTAATGTGCCATGATGTTATCATGTATCATACATGCCACATGGCACATGGGGTTGTCAGAGACTGCAGGCATGATGGCACATGGGATTGTCAGATTGCATATTTCATGTATGCAGTCTCATTCTGACAACCTCATGTGCCATCATTCTCGCAATCTCTGACAACCCTATGTGCCATCATGATCATCACTTGTGCCATGCCCACAGTCTCTGACTGTCTCTTATGCCATGTATGCAGTCTCTGATCATCTCTTGTGCCATGACCGCAGTCTCTTAATGTCTCTTGTGCCATGCCCGCAGTCTCTGACCGTCTCTTGTGCCATGTATGTAGTCTCTGAATGTCTCTTGTGCCATGCCCGCAGTCCCTGAATGTCTCTTGTGCCATGCCCGCAGGCTCTGACCGTCTCTTGTGCCATGCCCGCAGGCTCTTACCGTCTCTTGTGCAATGCCCACAGTCTCTGACTGTCTCTTATGCCATGTATACAGTCTCTGATCATTTCTTGTTCCATGCCCGCAGTCTCTGAATGTCTCTTGTGCCATGCCTGCAGTCTCTGACCGTCTCTTGTGCCATGTATGTAGTCTCTGATCATCTCTTGTGCCATGCCCGCAGTCTCTGACCATCTCTTGTGCCATGTATGTAGTCTCTGATCATCTCTTGTGCCATGCCCGCAGTCTCTGACCGTCTTTTGTGCCATGTCTCTGTGCCATGTCTCTGAATGTCTCTTGTGCCATGCCCGCAGTCTCTGACCATCTCTTGTGCCATGCCCGCAGTCTATGATTGTCTCTTGTGCCATGTATGTAGTCTCTGATCATCTCTTGTGCCATGCCCACAGTCTCTGAATGTCTCTTGTGCCATGTATGTAGTCTCTGATTATCTCTTGAGTAGTGTTGAGCGAACCCGGACTGTAACGTTCGGGTCCGTACCGAACTTTCGGGTGTCCGGGGCACGGACCCGGACATCTCGTACACTGACGTCATGATGCACTGAGGTCGAATATTTCTCCGACCCAGTGTACTACGTGACCGGTTAGTGTCGGTACGGTAATCATCCGTACCGACACTACCGAAGATTCCCGTTTGGTCACTTTGCGAACAACTAACCGACGGGACGTCGAAGAGTTGTGCACCTCATTTTATCGTCTTGGGGCCTGGCTTGGGCTTGCTAAAAACTTTACAGGCCCAGGCACGGGGCCTGTGGGCTTTCAAGCCATGCCTGGGCTTGCAATGTCAGGCCCAAGCGAGTTGTGATGAGTTCTCTATTAGTCTCTGATGTATGTACCGTGTTCTCTGTAAGTCTCTGACACCCGTACCGTGTTCTCT
>BLSH010372774.1:86581-100334 GCA_018402905.1 Glandirana rugosa | reverse complement strand
AAAGCAGCGGTATGTGAAATCTCTAATTTCTGCTATCTGTCCTCAGAGCAACAGCACAGACAGCAGTAGTAAAGTAATCTATCTCAGGATGCAGGATCAGGTCTTAAAATGGCTAAAATCTGTCCCTCACGCCGTCAGCTACCTTTCCCTATACTAACCCAAGGAGCATGTGACTGCAGCACTGTGACTCCAGCTTATAAAGAGGCTGGGTCACATGATGCACCAGCCAATCACAGCCATGCCATTAGTAGGCATGGCTGTGATGGCTTCTAAGGGCAAACCAGTGAAACGCTTGTTGATTGGCTGCCCTGCAGCTTCTCAACACGTGGAGTAAAATAGCAGAACCCCGGACCGAACCCGAACGATTTTTGAAATGTCCGGGTCCGGGTCCGTGCCACGGACACCCGAAAGTTCGGTACGGACCCGAACGTTACAGTCCGGGTTCGCTCAACACTAAAAATAACACATCAATAACTTATTATCTCAAATGTTCTTCCTTATTTCTGAATTGGAAATTCGGAAATAAGAAAGAACATTTGAAATAGTAATAGCATATTTTAATTTATAATAAGTTAAAATAATAATTTAATAACTTATTATTTCAAATGTTCTTCCTTATTTCCAAATTTCCGAAATTCAGAAATAAGAAAGAACATTCGAAATAATAATAAATAACTATTAAATCATAGGTATTAGAATTTTCTTGAATTTCGGATTTTCGGCTGTTCCGATTGCCAAATTTTCGAATTACTGCAATTGCTGATTTACCACAAATTTCCAAATTACTGCAATTACCGCAATTGCAGGATTACCGCAAATTTCCAAATTTCGGAATTCCAAATTTTTTAAATTCCGAATTTTTTAATTTCTGAATTCTGAATTTTTTAATTTCTGAAAAAATAAAAAAACGAAAAAAAAAAAAAAGAATTTTTCAGCCATGCACAAGTCTAGAGCCCAGTGTGTTCACAGAATATATACAGTTTCCCAGTATGCTATCAGAGCTTGCTTCTCTGGGATTGACCAGGGTTGTATCAATATTTATGCTGGCATTTGCATAGCTCTAAACCTACCATCGATAAACTTCTCAAGCCCTCTGGATGCAAAGGGAATTATCAGACTGTCGGCGGCTGAACACACTGATCAGACTTGACTAGCAGAATACAGCTTTACAATGAGCAAACTATGCTTTTACCTAATAAAGAATTACATCCACACCAACTACGGTTTGGCAATTAAATGTACATATCAAACACAAGCTAATTCTATATATCTAAGCCTAGCACCTATCTAGGAGGGTGCTACAATAAGAACCTAAATGAGCAACACTGGTCTTGACATTTCACCTGGCTGCTTTCCTTGGGTATTCTAAATTGTATTCTTTAACCCCTTGCCGACCGCCGATCGGCAATTGACGGCGGCAAGGTGGCTCGTGAGCGCAAATCGCCGTCATATGACGGCGGCCGCGCTCACGAGCCTAGTGAGCGCGCACGCCGCCGGAGGCGCGCCCGCACACTCACTGTGTTCGGGGAGGGCCAGGGAGCGGGTGCGGCTACCCGCGATGGCCCCCCGAGCGGAGGAACGGAGGTCCGTGTATGTAAACACGGACTCCGTTCTGTGTGAGGGGGAAGGGCTGTGATCACAGCCTTCGTATACTTCCCTTCCCCAGCCAGGGCAGTCCCCCTACAGTTAGAACACGCCCAGGGAACATACTTAACCCTTAGAGTGCCCCCTGCAGGTTAACCCCTTCACTGCCAATGGCATTTACACAGTAATCAGTGCATTTTTATAGCACTGATCGCTGTATAAATGCCAATGGTCCCAAAAAAGTGTCAAAATAGTCCGACATGTCCGCTGAAATATTGCAGTACTGCTAAAAATCGCAGATCGCCGCCATTACTAGTAAAAAATAAAAAAATAAAAAAAACCCAAAAATGAATTCTCATCATCCGTAAACGCGACCACTTTTGCGCAAACCAATCAATAAACGCCGATTGCGATTTTTTTTATCGCAAATATGAGGAAGAATATAAATCGGCCAAAAACGGTGAAAAAAATGTTTTTTTATATTTTTTTTTTGGATTTGTATTTTAGCAAAAAGAAAGAAATTTGGTTTTTTTTGCAAAATTTTCGCTCTTCTTTTGTTTATAGTGGCGATCAGAAATGAAGCAGAGGGGATCAAATAACACCAAAAGAAAGCTCTATTTGTGGGGAAAAAAGGACGCAAATTTTGTTTGGGTACAACGTCGCACGACCATGCAATTGTCAGTTAAAGCGACGCAGCGCCGAATCGCAAAAAGGGCTCCGGTCCTAAAGCAGGAAATCCTTCCGGGGCTGAAGTGGTTAAATGAAACCTTTAGCTAAATCAAAATAGTTAATGCCTGACATGTGGTTTGTGCCTTTATTAAAATGGTATTAGTAGCTAGCAGTTTGATTATCACATTTTAATAATACTGCAAACTCATTACAGTGTGCTTCTGATTTTGTTTTATTTAGGATGCAAGCAAAACATTTTCTATCCTTGCCAAGATTATCCAGTGTGGAAAGTATGAAACTGTAACTTGCCTGAATGCAGTTTACATCCAGTTTGGAAGGATGGTAAGTGCTAATAATTTCTAAACTGCTCTATGATTGTCCTGCTCCATGTAAACTCAGAGCCGGTTCACACATAGGCGATCCGACTTGCGGGGCGACTCAGCGCGACCCCGCACAGCGCGACTTCAGCGCGGTTTGCAAACTAATTCTGTAATAGAAGTCAATGCAAGTCACCCCCAAAGTAGTACAGGAACCTTTTTCTAAGTCGGAGTAACCTATTAGAACAGTTCCATTGCAATGCATGGAGGCGACTTGCCAGGTGACTCAAGTCGTCTGACAAGTCGTCTATGTGTGAATTGGCTCTCACTGACAACTTTGCGTGACTTTGGGAAAACCTGGATTTATTTTGATCCATTTAACCATCTTGGCTCACTAATAACACTGAGGAATTTTAAACTAAAATGTATTTAAATACTACAAACTAATGCCTTAAAGCAGAACTTCAGGAAAAAACATTTTTTCCATGTCCTTGTTGCTGATCACCTACCTTCACCAACTATGCCATCCATCGTCTTCTGAGCTCTGTAGTTCCTCTGTAGTAGCCTGCTGAACTTGATGAAAAACCGTTATTCCCCTCTGATATCCAGTTTGTAAGACCACTGGAGCCTCCCTGTCCTGTACTGCTAGCAGCGGTCTGACACTCCCTCTTGTAGTCCTCTAGCAGCAGCAGCTAGGACGCATTTCCTTACTGGAGGGGGTCTCGCAACCCCCAGTCTGTACCACCCCTAGAGGTGGTTTCCTCCTCCTCCTTCTCTCTGCCAGCAATGCCCCCTCCACCCCCCCCCCTCGTCCACCCGCCGCCGTCTCATCAATGATAGCAGGTATCTCCTGCTATGATATGACTGGTTTATCTGGAATGCCTGGCATGTTTGCTATTTAAACTCCGCTTTGCTTTCCCCTGTCACAGCCATATTGTGGTTTACACTGCAGAGCGCAGCTCCGATGCGAAGAGTTACACAGAGCGGAGATTACATAGCAAACATGCCAGACATTCCAGGAATAGCAGGCATGTTGTAGCAGGAGATCTCTGCTATTCCTGGAATGCCTGGCATGTTTGCTATGTAATCTCCGCTCTGTGTAACTGTTTCCTGTCACAGCCGCAACAGAGCGCAGCTCTGCGGTGTATATCACAATACAGCTGTGGCAGCAGAAAGTAGAACAGTGTTCACATAGCAAACATGCCAGGAATTCCAGAAATAGCAGGCATATCATAGCAGGAGATCTCTGCCATCATTGATGAGACGGCGGGGGGGGGGTTACCGCACTGATAAGCAGCACTGGTGAGGGGCACGATGTCACTGCACTGATGGGCACTGATAAGAGGCACTGGTGGGGGGCACAGTGTCACTGCACTGATTGGCACTGATAAGAGGCACAGGTGGGCATGGTGTCAACGCACTGATGGGTCCTGCTAAGAGGTACTGGTGGGGGCCATGGTGTCACCGCACTGATGGGCACTGGTGGGCAAGGTGTCACCGCATTGATGGCCACTGATCAGAGGCACTGGTGGGCACGGTGTCGCTGCACTGATGGACACTGTTAAGCAGCACTGGTGGGCACGATGTCACCGCACTGATAAGCGGTACTGGTGGGCATAATGTCACTACACTGATAAGTGGCACTGGTGGGCTTGGTGTCACCGCACTGATAAGCGGCACTGATAGGCACGGTGTCACCGCACTGATGGGCACTGATAAGCAGCACTGGCAGGCACGGTGTCACCCCCAGTGGTGGCCCGTGCATTAAGAGCACACAGGCGCCGCCCCTATCCCTGCCGCCTCCCTCCTATCCATGTGCTCGGCCCCTTTTAGGATACCGGACACATGAATTCCTATGGCGGGGGCGGGAGGGGTTTTTTTTTTTAAGCACCAGACTAGAGGGGAAGGCTCTAACAGGTTTCAAAAAAGGGTGGGCTCAGGGTGCAGAGAGTGCTCCCCGATCCCGCCCAATTGTGTGACAATAGCAAATTAATTTTCACTATTTTCACACTACAGTGCCTCCCCACTAATCGGGAGACAGGTTGTGAGAGTTGTCTCCTAATTGGAGACACGCACTGGACTAGAGGAAGCCACCGGCGCTACTGCTGCTGCACAGGCAGGAGGGCTTGAAGAGGACACAGCCTTTTGGTAAATGCTGGACCCCCTTCAGAGTGCTGACTGCCGAGCCTCGCATGTGGGGAGGGGATTCGGTCCTGCGGGGGGAATGGTAGCTGAGTGCCTCTCAGTGCCGCGAGCCCCTCGCTGGGGGTGATGGTGCTGTAATGTTGTGCTATATACAGTACCTGTGATGCTGTGCTATATACAGTACCTGTAATGCTGTGCTATATACAGTACCTGTAATGCTGTGCTATATACAGTACCTGTGATGCTGTGCTATATACAGTACCTGTGATGCTGTGCTATATACACTACCTGTGATGCTGTGCTATATACCCTCCCTGTGATGCTTGGTTATATACCCTACCTGTGATGCTGGCCTATATACCCTACCTGTAATGCTGGGCTATATACCCTACCTGTAATGTTGGGCTATATACCCAGATCTGTGAGGCTGAGCTATATACCCTGATCTGTGAGGCTGAGCTATATACTCTGTCCTGTGATGCTGGGCTGTATACTCTGTCCTGTGATTCTGGGCTGTATACTCTGTCTTGTGTTGCTGAGCTGTATACTCTGTCCTGTGATGCTGAGTTGTATACTCTGTCCTGTGATGCTGAGCTGTATACTCTGTCCTGTGATTTTGGGGCTGTATACTTCTGACACTATGGGTGGAAGCAAATGGAATACAGGGGATGGAGTGGGTGGAGTCTATAAGAGGTGGGGCTTATGAGAAGTGGGCCACTGGTGACCAGCCGCCACTGGTCACCACACTGATGGGCTCAGGGTCACCGCACTGATGGACACTGATAAGCAGCACTGGTGGGCACGGTGTCACCACACTGATGGGAACTGGTGTGCACATGGGGTCACCGTACTCATGGGCACTGATAAGCAGCACTGGTGGGCATGGTGTCACCACACTGGTGGGCACGGTGTCACTGCACTGATAAGTGGCACTGGTGTGCACGGTGTCACCACACTGATGGGCACTGATAAGCGGCGCTGTTGGGCACTGTGTCACTGCACTGATGGGCACTGATAAGCAGCACTGGTGGGCATGGTGTCACCACACTGATGGGCACTGGTGGGCACGGAGTCATCGCACTGATGGGCACTGATAAGCAGCACTGGTGGGCATGGTGTCACTGCACTGGTGAGCACAGTGTCACTGCACTGGTGAGCACGGTGTCACTGCACTGATAAAGGCACTGGTGGGCACAGTGTCACTGCACTGATGGGCACTGATAAGCAGCACACTGATGGGCACTGGTGGGCACAGTGTCACCGCACTGATGGGCACTGATAAGTAGCACTGGTGGGCATGTTGTCACCGCACTGGTGAGCACGGCGTCACCGCACTGATGGGCACTGATAAGTAGCACTGGTGGGCACTATGTGACTGCGCTGATGGGCACTGTGTGACCACACTGATGGGCACTGATAAGTGGGGCTGGTGTGACCGCACTGATAAGCAGCACTGATTAGGCTGTACTGTTTACTGACACCGTACACTTCCATATATCTGTAGGAGGGGTTTCCACCATCCTTGCAAAGTTTCATTTTTTTATTATCAGTGAGATGTGTATTATATGTGACATTACAAATCACAGAGGCCGATATTGTGGTAATATTGAAGTTTATTGAGATTTCCATACATTAGAGGGTTCCACCATTATTGTGTTATCGATTAGTAAGTTAGCGCTGCACTTTTTTGTTTTTCTTATGCAGACATTTACTTGTGTCACATGCTGATATAAAACATCACGGCTCTTTCTTTCTGTGTTGCCGCTGGGGATGTTCTCATATACACCGTACAAGCACTGATTGTTATAACTTTCTCAAATCTGCAGGAGGAGGAGGAATATTTCTAATAGTGAATTACAGCAGAGTGCAGTATGTATAATCTATTATGGGATGTGTGTGCAGTTCAGTAATGATTACAGAAAGCATGTAAGGGCAATATGTTTATCTCCTTCTGGCTGGAGGGGAGAGAAGACATGCTGTGTGTGTCACTGGTTAGTAGGCCTGGCTGCAGAATGAGGGGTGTGATTCATGTTGAAGTGGGCTTGTTCACATTTACATGTACAGGCTAGTGTCCCTCCCACATTCATTGAAATCTGAAATGGCTCATGGGAAATGTAGTGTAAACAGAAAGAAGAGGAAATGAGGCAATCACCCTTCTAACAGAGTCAGTCTTGCAGAATACATAATGCATCATTTGAACGAGAGAGACCACTTCCTGTAAATTAAATTGGACATATCCATTCAAAGGTAAGAAATTTTACAAATTTAATAATTGTTTAGTGTAGGGGGTGTACTAATGGGGGATTTTTTGAAAATCCTGGAGTTCTGCTTTAAGTACTCACAAAATACCTGTACTGTCAATAAAATACTACTGACTAGACAGAGGGTGCATTACCCTGTGCTCCAGAGGCCATTGGTATTAAAACATAACTTTTATTCAAATTATATAAAATGTATCTTGACTGTGTGTGTATATATATATCTACTGTTTTTTCAGCCCCCAGGTGTCCCCCCAATGCATCATTGTGGGCTAAATCAAGGAGCATCCGCCGATACGACTGGGGGACCAGCAACTGCTCTACAGTCTCCCCTCGGCTCTCAGTTACTCTGTAAAGCAAGTCCCCATTCAATGCAAAGTGCAGAAACCTTTGGTCTGCACCAGGCACTTGTGGGTCTCTATTAATAACTGACACCTGCTCTTGAGCATTGATCAAAGTGGGATCCTGTAACTGAGTGGTACCAAACACACGCCTGGGCACCCCTAAGTCTGGATGCACTAGCCCAGAGAAAGTTTCCACTTCATCCTCCTCACTCAGGGCCTGCAATGGGGAAGGTTCCTCTTCGTCCTTCCCACCATGAACTGTAACGGAGAGATTCCCCCCCCTCAGAGGTCAACTCGTTCTTAAGACCCAGAAGATTAGCATTATCGATCACATTCCCATTTTCTGCAGTGTCATTATCCATGACAGGAATCTCAACATTAGGGTTATGTGTTGTGGGTGGTTCTGGACCAGACCCCTCAAGGTTTGGCCCCAGAAGGCTCAGTGTCCCCAGTTATCTTGGCTGTCCCAGAAGCCCCGTCTGTACCTGGTTCCATAGTTCAATAAACAACGGACAGACATGCCCAACTATGATGTTATGTACCAGACTTTTTACCACCCCAACTTCTTACAGCCATAGGAAACAGTCACCGGAACTAGGGGGTATTCCCTGGTGTCCCCATGGATACTCACTACCCGTAGAGTCTTACCTACCGGGCCGAGCCTCCCAATCACCCTGGTATGTACCAGTGTCACCATGCTGCCGGAGTTGAGCAGAGCCTTGGCTGGAAGGTGGTTCACCCACACTTCATACTCAAACCGCCCTGCAGCCAGGTCAAGATGGCCTGTTGCCCTTGGTAGGGCTTCCCGATGCTTAGCAGGCCCGAGCAGGTCCTCCGCCAGAGTGTATCTTTTGACCAACTCTACCAGCTGGTCCGCTGTTGCAGGGTCTCCATGGCTTACCCAGCACTGCAGGTCATTTGGCAGGGACTGCAGGTACCAGTCCATCACCACCCGTTCCACCATTTGTGGGCCAACTTCTCTGGCTGCAGCCATTTTTTAACAAGCTGCACCAGTTCATGCATTTGTGACCGCGGTGGTCGTTCGGGTTGGTACCTCTAGCGGTGCACCCTCTGGACCTGGATGGCTGTGGTCACTGCCAGGCAGGCCAGGATCTCTGCCTTCAGCCGCTCATAGTCGCTTATGTTCTCGGCTGGTAGGTCAAAGTAGGCCTTTTGCGGGTCCCCGGTAAGAAAAGGGGAGATAATGCCAGCCCATTGTTCACGGGGCCACCCCTCTCTCTCTGCAACCCTCTCAAAGGTAGTGAGAAAGGCCTCCACATCATCACTGGGTGTCAGTTTTTGCAAGAAATGGCTGGCCCTCACCGATACTTGGTTGCCAGGGGCAACAGCTGCTTGTTCCCGCCCCTGAGCTAGACTCTGCACTGCCTCCTGCAAGGCAACCACTTGTGCCTCTGTGGCTTCCCGCTGAGCTGAAAATTGGGCAACCAGCAAACGGGTATTTTCCTGCTGCGCTGCCACGGCCTGTGCCAGAGCCTGTTGCTGCTGGGCCATCGCCTCCTCATGGTGATGGTTTGCCTCCATGGAGGCTTGCTGCTGGGTCACGGTGGCTTGCGCAAGTGCCTTGATGACCTCCTCCATGTCTTTCCTTGCTGTTTGTAATGTCTGAGCTGATTTCACCCAAGACATGCCATAGGTACACTGTCTCTTTCAGTGTCAGTTTTCAGTTTTTAAATGGCTTTTGCGTCTGCAAATGCACTCTGCCAGCATCCAAGACACCAATTGTAAAGTTTGGGGGGTTGTAGCTCCACAGGACTGAGTGCAAAGCCGGTAAACTTAAACATTCAGGATTTTTCCAGCAAGCAAAACAAAACAAGGCTTCCAGCAGCATTTCAGAAATGAAAACATAAAAGAAAGTTTGCTTGTCTTCAGCACAACGTAAATGAAAAAATACACAGGCACCTATGGTTTGTGGACAGGGCTTCATCCCAGGGTCTCAGCACAGTCCTTGTTGGTTGTTTTCTCAACATTCAGCAACCTCACAGCTCTCCAAACACAGGTGTCTCTCCACAGCTTCTCCTCACCACCTCTAACATTACTTTCTGTCCTTAAGAGCTGCTTCCTGGAGACTCTTAACCCTGTGTTTGCTGGAGTCCCTGTAGTCAGGGGTGGAGGCCCATTTCCCACCCGAATATCACTCCTCCGAAATCCCGGGTCCCAAACAGCTCTCTATCAACACAGAGAGAACTGCAAGCCAGTCCTCTTCAATCTGGCTATCCCGGGAATCCTCACCCATTTCGGGTGACCCCCTGAATACGTCCACACTTCCTTTAAAGGGACCACAAACCAAATATTGGTGCTATATAGCACCCGCCCAGGACCCAACCTTGGCGTCCTGTACAATATGTATGTGTGTATATATATATATATATTCATAAAGGAGGATTAATGTTAATTGATTAGCAGATAGCATTGGCAGTGGTTTGGCGAATACAATAACTAGCAATGACTAGCACAGAAGGAGGCAGGGAAAGAAAAGAGCGAAGAGAAGGAAAAGCCCTCCTTACTGTTTGTATATAAAATATTACATCAATACCCAGCCCCCAAAAAAAAAAAAAATGAAAAAGGGTCAAATATACTGGTATCAACTCGATGGCACTGCACCTATCAGGCCCTATAAGAATTAGACAGGTGTCTATGGACAGACAATCCTACTAAATAAACTGAGAATAATCCCTATTAACAATCCTGACCAATATCTACAAATGTCTCAGGTTTGACTAGTCTCCTGCTTAAAGCATGCTGGTCCTAACAAGTACCTGCAATAAGAGCTCCCTACAATAAGAGCTCCTCCTGAGTTTACTGGTCATAAAAATGGAAATGTTTTAAGTGTTGCACCCTCTAGGTAGGTAAGTGTTAGAGGTTAGTTTTTTCTGTAAGAGTAGGAAGATTTAGGCAGGCCTAGCTGGTGGCTGTTTGTTTTCATCCTGGGCTGGGAGTGGCTCAGTGTAGAGCTGGTGACTCACAGACAGCCTCCCTGAGACCTCCCTCTTCTTTCCAGAGCTTGCAGGGAAGTTCCGGAAAGAGAGGAGAGGAGAGGTGGAGCTGCCTGGGTGTTTTTGGGAGCCCTGACAATCCCCAATCTGGTTTGGCAGGGGGCCTCCTTAAATACCCAGGGTCAGCCCAGCGGGGGAGGAGTTGTTCGGGTGGAAGAGATGAAGATGGAACTGAGGTTGTCGGGCCTTTGAGGAAGCTCCCCAGTTTGGGGGGGTGACCCTGGGCCTCAACTCGGGTGCGGACAAGGACCCTCCAAGAAAATGTGGAGGAATCCAGGTCCAGAGGAGCAAAGGAGGACAGCGGGAGAGAGAGTACTGCCGGGCAAGTCTCCAGGGAGATGAACCACCGGTTGCAACCAGGAGGGATGGTGAGTGGCAAACACAGTCGAGAGGACTGGGGAGGCACGCCTGAGAGGACTAAGAGGGAATAGTAGCCACATGTGGGACAGCTAGCACCAGAACTTTTCCTACACTATACGGGCCCACGGTCCCTGCCTGCAAAGGGTCATTTACTAAGGCCTGGCTCAGTTAGTGTCAGGCCTAACCACATGGTGCTAGCTGATCCAGGGAACTGCAGCAAGAGAAGTGCTGGAGGAGTGATAGCCTGTAGCAAGAGAAGTGATGGAGCAGTTAAGGAGAAGAAGTCTGAAACAAGAGTTGTGCTGGAGTGAAGACTGGAGTGTATATACAGGTGTGTATATAGTAGTCACAAGCAAGTTCTACAAAATCATACTGGGCATCCCATATTCCCCTAACCCCATCCAAGTTCAATCCCCTCAATAAAAACACAAAAACAAAGTTCATGGACTGTTCTATGTCTTGGAGTGACTGAGAAGTGAATGCCGGGCTGTGCAGGGTGACAGGTGAACCACAGCATTCAGCAGCTTCTGCGGGGGTACTGCTACATAAGGGTTCCTCGTAGACAAACTTATTACTAGCAATGTCTATCAACTTTCTTGCCTGTGCCAACATATTCTTCCTTTAAAAGACTTGAAACAACCTCCAGCTTAAAACTGCCACTGCTGCTAGTCAATCCTGTCTCGTATAGAAATGCTAGGTGCTAATAAACTCTGTCTACCTGACCCTTTTATTGGAAGTTGCTGTACACAGGATAGGGGAAGCTGAAACGCTGTGTAATGCTGTGTTGGGAGATATTAGGGTCAGTTAGGAAACTGTACTTACATTTTGATTACTAGCTCTTTATGAAATCAACCTCTTTGATGTTTTTTCTTTTTATCTTTTCTTGTTATTGGGGATTTTAGTGTATTTTATTTTATTTTGGGGTTGTTTAAGTCCAGCAGTCACTTTTAGTGGACTACCCTGTCCATAATATTTTCTTTTCTATGCAACATAGCTTCCCCTAAAAATTGTGTTTCCTTTGTTTCAGGGATGGTATTTGGGGGTTTCCACCACTAGCTTACTATACGTTGCTAGTGCTTTGTTTAAAGTGGTTGTTAAGTCACTCTGTTCTCTTTACACAATCTCCTCTGTTTGCTAATGACAGGTGTCCCAGTGTGTGCTATATAAATAAAATGCTGTTCTATACCTGATTTCAGAACGCTTCTCTGTGTTCACATGACTGATCGCCTCTTCCCTCTCATCTGATAGCTAAAGCAGGAGGGGCTGAGAATCCCCCGCTGACGTAAGTCAGAAGGGAGGAGGAGAGAAGCGGCTGGTCACTTGACCGATGAGCGGTGCTCTAAAATCAGGTATAGAACAGCATTTTACTTATAAAGCACACACACTGGGACATCAAACAGAGAAGAGTGTGTGAAAATTTAAGAGTAATTTTAGCAGCAGGAGGGCAGGGGCAGGCACTTGTACGAGCTGACAGGGAGGGGGGAGAGGACAGTAGGCATGTAAACTGACCACGGTGTCAGGGCTCAGCGGCCATCATAAACCGTGGTCAGTTTACAGGGGGGAGGGCTGAACCAGGCAGGATCAGCCATGTATTTCAGGTGAAAGAAGGTGCCAAATTACACAGCACAAGCACTGTGCCGTATAACATGCTTTAAAGGAACAGGATCTTTTTTTTAGGGTAACAAACGCTTTAAGTTTGGGATGCTCAAAGCACAATGTTCACTTGTTACTGACATTCTGTTCATTGAGCTGTATTTTGTTTGCAGAACATCCCTGCATCATTTGAAGGAAACAAAAGTGCAAGAAAAGTGTGCACTTATAAAACATCAAATTATACCAGTCAAATTTACTGCACCCCCTATCCCCATAGTAAAAATAAGAGTTAACTAAACTTATACAAAATAATCTCTGTGCAACACCTTCAGTATTACATTCACCCAAATTATTACAATCGAAATCCAGTAAATAAAGTGCTATCACTCTAATGTTCCAACATAATCCAACAATCAAATATATTAATAAATAATGTTGCTGCTCAAACTGCAATGTATTTTCAATGTGTGCCAGGCTACATTAGCCCTCTGATTTCAATTCACTAAGTACTGGTCACAATAATATATGCATTATATAGTATCAAATGGAACAGCTTATATAAAGGTGTTGAACGCTGTTTAGATGTAAGGACAATTCTATGCTTAGTCTGGGTTCACACTGGTATGACACGACAGTCCAACTTCCATCCGACTTCAATGAACGGGATCTGAGTACCCAAGTACTTGTAAACAGCCCATCAGAGTACCTGAGTACCTGTCACCTGCACATAAGAGAACCTGAGTACCTGTCACCAGCCCAGCAAAGTACCCAAGTACCTGTCACCTGCCCATTAGAGTACCCGAGTACCCGTCACCAGACCATCAGCCTACCAGAGTACCTGTCACCTGCCCATCTGAGTACCCAAGTACCTGTCACCAGCCCATCAGCGTACCTGAGTACCTGTCACCTGCCCACCTGAGTACCCGAGTACCTGTCACCTGCCCACCTGAGTACCCAAGTACCTGTCACCAGCCCATCAGAGTACCTGTCACCTGCCCTTCAGATTACCCAAGTACCTGTCACCAACCCATCTGAGTAACCGAGTACCTATCTGCAGCCCATCAGAGTACCCAAGTACCTTTTGCCAATCCATCAGATTACCCGAGTACCTGTCTCCAGCCCATCAAAGTACCCAAGTACCTATCTGCAGCCCATCAGAATAATTGAGTACCTATCTGCAGCCCATTAAAGTACCCGAGTACCTATCTGCAGCCCATGCCTCATAGAATATACCTTGGGTGTTTGCTTTCCAAGATGGGGTCATTTTGTGGGTAATTCCACTTCCTGGTGCTCTGGAACCTTCAAAAGTGTGATGGGTATGAATGACATTTTATGTGTAATTTATGCTCCTAGAACGCCTGATGGTGCTCCCTGCATGTTCGGCCTCTGTATGTGGCCAGGGTCTGAAAAAGTCTCACACATGTGGTATCGCCATACTCGTACACACTCTGAAAAAGTCTGGGACCGGT
>BLSH010372774.1:70862-81052 GCA_018402905.1 Glandirana rugosa | reverse complement strand
CCACCTACACTGCCACGGTCACGGCCTAGTCAACCCCTAGGCTCCTACTCCACATCCACCCCCCTTCCCATTTTTTTACTTGATTTTAATTTATTTTCCCTATCCCCATTTATTTGTAGGGCACTTGCCCTAGTTTGAAGATGATTTTAGAACAGTTATATGGCTTCTACCGTTAATTAATTCTTTTCAGACACAGTTTGAAGATGATCCACATTCACCTCCATTTTTGCTTGTTTTATGTTTTTATTTTTTTTTAAATATTTAAAGTTATTTCCCTGTCCCCATTTTTTTGTAGGGCACTTGCCCTACCCTTACCCCCATTTTACTTCCTTTTGCAGCCCTCTAGGGCTTTCCAGGACTTTGTTACAGGCATTTTTGTGCCTAAAAGTTCGGGTCCCCATTGATTTCAATGGGGTTCGTTGTCCGTGCGATCGTTCGGGTTCCGTCCGGACCCGGACCCGGACTTTGTCCCGAAGTTCGGACGGACCAGCAGAACCCGAACTTCCAGAGGTTCGCTCAACTCTAATTACAGTGCTTCCTGCATGTTGGACCTCTCTATGTGGCCAGGCTGTTATAAAGTCTCACACATGTGGTATCGCCATACTCAGGGCGAGTAGCAGAATGTATTTTGGGGTGTAATTAAAAGTATGCATATGCTGTGTGTGAGAAATAACTTGTTGTTATGACAATTTTGTGCAAAGAATTGTGGGAAAAAAGTACAACTTCAAAAAACTTGCCATATCTCTTACTAAATACCTTGGAATGTCTACTGTTCAAAATGGGTGTCATTTGGGGGGTATTAGTACTTTCCTGACATTTCAGGGCCTCAAGAATTGACATAGGCGATCTGTGCATCAGGTGTGTTCAATTTTCAATGATTGGCACCATAGCTTGTAGACTCTATAACTTTCACACAGCCCAAATAATATACACTTATTTGGGTTATTTTTACCAAAGATAGGTAGCAGTATAGGTTTTGGCTCAAATTTAAGAACAAAAGTTACTTATTTGCAAAATTTTATCACAGAAACTAAAAAAAAGTGTTTTTTTTTTAAAAAGTTTCTCACTTTTTTCACTTATGTCGCAAAAAATAAAAAACCCAGAGGTTCTTAAATACCACCAAAAGAAAACTCTATTTGTGTGAAAAAAATGATAAAAATTTTGTTTGGGTACAGTGTAGCATGAGAGAGTAATTGTCATTGAAAGTGTGAGAGCGCTGAAAGCTGAAAATTGGTCTGGGCAGGAAGGGGGTATAAACGTCCTGTATTGAAGTGGTTAATAACAAGCATGTTATACTTGCCTACTCTCTGCAGTGATTTTGCATAGAGCAGCTTCGATCGTCTTCTTTTTGGGTCCACAGCCGACGCTCCTGGCTTCTCCCCCTTCTCCCCCTCTAGCCCTGCATGGGTGTGAGCTCACATATCTGTCCCCATAGCGAGCGCTTGCTATGAGGGCAGACACTGAAGAGGAGGAGTGGACAGCACAGGTGGGGAACCCGTTAAAAAGAGGTTCAGGGCTGCTCTGTGCAATTGTCTTTATCTCTGGTAAATATATATATATATATAGCTCATTAAAATTGCTGGCCACTTTTACACTGTTGTATCATCTGCATCTTAATTCTTGTACTACAACATCAGCCTCTACCCCAGTGGTGGCTGGTGGGTTTTTCTTTTGGGGGGGCCGCAAACAATCACCCCCCCGGGTGGCACTACCACCCCCCCGGGCAGCCGAGGGCACGGCACTACCACACCCCGGGCAGCCGACGGTACAGCACTACCATCACTCTCCCCCGGCCGGTGGCGCAGCACTACCAACACCCCCCTTCTGATTCCAGCACTCACCTGATCTAGGGTTCTAGGTGGTGGGCTGTGATGTCCTCTCCTCCTCTCTCGTGGTGCGGGCAGTGGCTCTGATGTCCGCTCCTTCCAGGAAGCTATATTACTGTGGTCTCCTATTTCTTTTTTATTTTACAAACAAAATTGCTCTTTATTGATAGACATTCAAATAAAACATGCTTCTAACAGGTATACAATGTCACATGAAGAATTAACATAGGTACACAGAAATATAGGATCAACCCTTCAGGACTACCATCACAGAATCATAAGTGTCCATCTGTCAAGAAATGTTCTCACCTGCTGGTGGCACTGTTTTCTCCCAGACCTATAGGCTGCAGTTCCGATGTCCACCAGCAGGTGTCTTTCGGCAGTAAGGACCTGACATCATCCCCTGCAATCAGGTATCCCCTGAGACTGATTGCAGGAAGGGTATTTAACCTGGGGAATGCTGTTGTAATTTGCCTTGATATTCTCTTGTGCCCTGATCTGCGATCCTGTGTTCCTGAAGCCTGTCTCCTGTCTCCCGTTCCTGGACTCTGACCCTGATCCTGCAGCCTGATCCCTTCTTACCTGCCCAGTCCATCTCCTGTTTCCATTTTCCTGTCCTGCCTTGCTCCCAGCTCCCTTCTGCTTGATCTCCCGTGTATGACCCTGACTCTGGTACAATTATGATTTTGATATCCCATGCTCTGTAAATATTGTATTTAGTCTGTCTTTGGTTTGTGTTCACTGGTTGTTGTTCACTGGTTGGGTTACACTATTCATTGCATTGGATGTGCATCATCTTTTTTGATTTACTTATCTTTTAAATAAACATTATTATTCACATTACCTGTGTTTTGTGCGGTCTGTTGCAGTCCACACATTTCTGGTCACACCGGTCCCTGACATAATATCAAGGCCAATCCTGACCAGAAGTGGCTGCGCAGAAAAGCCATCTTGGTTTTGCTGTTTGTGATAACATGCATCCGGAGGAGGCTATTTATTTTTCTCTGCTGCTGACAGAGGATCATGACTATTGCTGCCAGACATTGAAGGAGTGGACCAGTGACCAGCTATTAGAATGTATACGACTTGCTCATTCCCTAGTTGATCAGGGCAGTATGTCATTTGGAGATGTTCAGCCTTTGATTCAGGTTAGTGCAGAGTTTGCTTTGTCAAGTATTCCTAAAGGTGGTGATGATTTTTCTGAGTATGGCTCAGGTAGTTTCATTGGTGTGGTTATTAGAAGATGATTTGGCTTACTTCTTTGAGCATTATTCTGCACGTCCCCAACAGACGCTAGTGGAGTGTATAAATGCAGTGCAGTCTCTTGTCAGACAGGCCCCATGTAATCCGAATTTTGTTAAACCTTTATTACAGGCATGGTCAGATATGTTGTATTCAGTCCCAGTCAGCTTGCATCAACCCATTCCTGCCGCCAGAGACCTACCTGCTCAAAGGTCTCTCTCTCCTTCACCTACAGCAACCACAGACACAGCCCAATATACTCTGCTACCAACCAAGTATCAGTACCCTGTTTCCACCTGCTGCACCCACCCTGCCTTTAACCACCCTACCTCTTCTCCGTTGCCTGCAACAAACCCACAAACATCCCCCTTAGAAACTGCTCCCTCTTTATTTCCATACTCCAGCCAGCCTCTTCCATCAGTGGCACCCCCTACTTACAGTCCTGCAGTCACTTACAGAACTTCAGTGGTTAAACCTAAGAAGAAACCAAAGTTTTTCCCAACCCGCACAATTCAGCCAGTATCCAGTCCTGCCTCTACACCAGCCAATCCATCCCAGTCTGCCTCTACAGCAACAAATCCATTCCAGTCTGCCTCCAAACCAGCCAACCTGCTCAAGCCCGTCTCCACACCAGCCGATTTGCTCCGGTCTGCCTCTACACCAGCCAATCCACTCCAGTCTGCCTGTACACCAGCCAATCTGTTCCAGTCTGCCTCCACAACAGTCGATCTGTTACAGTCTGCTTCTACACCAGCCGATCTGTTCCAGTCTGCTTCTACACCAACCAATCTGTTCCAGTATACCTCCACTTCTGCCAACCTACTCAAGCCTGCCTCCACACCAGCCAATTTGTTCCGGTCTGCCTCCACACCGGTTGATCTGTTCCAGTCTGCCTCTACACCAGCCAATCTGTTCCAGACTGCCTCTACACCAGCCAATCTGTTCCAGTCTGCCTCCACAACAGCCGATCTGTTCCAGTCTGCCTCCACAACAGTCGATCTGTTCCAATCTGCTTCTACATCAGCTGATCTGTTCCAGTCTGCCTCCACAACAGCCAATCTGTTCAAGGCTGTTTCTACACCAGCCGATCTGTTCCAGTCTGCTTCTACACCAACCAATCTGTTCCAGTATACCTCCACTTCTGCCAACCTACTCAAGCCTGCCTCCACGCCAGCCAATTTGTTCCAGTCTGCCTCCACAACAGCCGATCTGTTCCAGTCTGCCTCCACAACAGTCGATCTGTTCCAATCTGCTTCTAAATCAGCTGATCTGTTCCAGTCTGCCTCCACAACAGTCGATCTGTTACAGTCTGCTTCTACACCAGCCGATCTGTTCCAGTATACCTCCACTTCTGCCAAACTACTCAAGCCTGCCTCCACGCCAGCCCTCCACACCGGCTGATCTGTTCTAGTCTGCCTCTACACCAGCCAATCTGTTCCAGACTGCCTCTACACCAGCCAATCTGTTCCAGTCTGCCTCCACAACAGCCGATCTGTTCCAGTCTGCCTCCACAACAGCCGATCTGTTCCAGTCTGCCTCCACAACAGTCAATCTGTTCCAATCTGCTTCTACATCAGCTGATCTGTTCCAGTCTGCCTCCACAACAGCCAATCTGTTCAAGGCTGTTTCTACACCAGCCGATTTGTTCCAGTCTGCTTCTACATCAGCCGATCTGTTCCAGTCTGCTTCTATACCAGCCAATCTGTTCCAGTCTGCTTCTACATCAGCCAATCTGTTCCAGTCTGCTTCTACACCAGCTGATCCTGTGCCCATTGTCCAGTCTGCTGATCCTGTGCTCACTGTTCAGTCTGCTGATCCTGTGCCTGCTGTCCAGCCTGTTGATCCTGTGCCCACTGTCCAGCCTGCTGATCCTGTGCCCTCTGCTCAACCTGCTGATCCTGTGCCCTCTGCTCAACCTGCTGATCCTGTGCCCTCTGTCCAGCCTGCTGATCCTGTGCCCGCTTCCCAGCCTGATGATCCGGTTCCTGATGCCCAGCCTGCTGTTATGGTGCCCGCTGTCAATCCCGCTGTTATGGTGCCCGCTGTCCAGCCAGCTGATCCTGTGCCTGCTATCCAGCTTGCTGATCCTGTGCCCACTGTTCAGCCTGCTGATCCTGTGCCCGCTGTCCAGCCTGATGATCCGGTACCCGCAGCTCAGCCTGATGATCCGGTTCCTGATTCCCAGCCTGCTGTTCTGGTGCCTACTGTTCCGGTGCCTGCTGCTGAGCCTGCTGTTCCAGTACCCGCTGTCGAGCCTGCTGTTCCGGTGCCTGCTATCCAGCCTGATGATCCAGTGCCCACTATCCAGCCTGATGTTCCAGTGCCCGCTGTCCAGCCTGATGTTCCAGTACCCGTGGCCCAGTCTGATCCCGTGCCTGCTGTCCAGCCTGATGTTCCAATGCCCGCTGTTGAGTCTGATGATCCAGTGCCCGCTGTCCAGTCTGATGATCCGGTGCCTGCTGTCCAGTCTGATGTTCCGGTGTCCACTGTCCAATCTGATGTTTCAGTGCCCGATGTCCATCCTGATGTTTTGGTGCCTGCTGTCCAGTCTAATGATCCAGTGCCCACTGTCCAGTCTGATGATCCGGTGCCTGTTGTCCAGCCTGATGTGCCTCTGCCCATTGCCAAGCCTGATGTGCCTCTGCCCGCTGCCCAGCCTGATGTGCCTCTGCCCGCTGCCCAGCCTGATGTGCCTCTGCCTGCTGCCCAGTCTGATGTGCCTCTGCCTGCCGCCCAGCTTGATGTGCCTCTGCCCGCTGCCCAGCCTAATGTGCCTCTGCCTGCTGCCCAGCCTGATGTGCCTCTGCCCACTGCCCAGCCTGATGTGCCTCTGCCCGCTGCACAACATGATGTGCCTCTGCTCACTGCCCAGCCTGATGTGCCTCTGCCCACTGCCCAGCCTGATGTGCCTCTGCCCGCTGCCCAGCCTTATGTGCCTCTGCCCGCTGCCCAGCCTGGTGTGCCTCTGCCTGCTGCCCAGCCTGATATGCCTCTGCCCGCTGCCCAGTGGGATGTGTCTCTGCTCGGTGCCCAGTCAGATGTGCCTTTGCCCGGTGCCCAGCCGGATGTACCTCTACCCACTGCCCAGCTGGATGTGCCTCTGCCCACTGCCCAGACTGATGTGCCTAAGGTTCTTTTCTCAGTTGCCTCGATTGGGTCCCTCCTACAATACTTTGCTCCAATCGTGCCAAAGCCTGGTGGTCCAGACATACCCTTTGTAATTGGGAGCCACATTTACCTTCATGACCTTGGTAGTGGTGAGCTTCAGGGGAATGGTAGAGCACCATTTGTGCCTTGCCACAACCCGGATAGCAGTTGCCATGACACCAGGTGCATTAGGGGACCTGTGTTGGGTAACCAGTGCCTTGGGGAAACCTAGATGGCTGTTGAAGTGTGGAACAAGTCCTGGAGATCAGGCAAGCTACATAATTGTAACCAGACATTCCGGTGTCAGTGGTTTGGTGTTGTTACCCCTTTGCAACAGTAGCAGGCACACAATTCAACTGGACCCTTGCTTTAATTGCAAGGATGTCCTTATCTACTATATTTCTTTCACACTACTATCATGAGTGATTGCCCTATGCAGCCTACCCTATTTAATTTGGAATTTAGTAAAAACTCTTATTATTGTACTTACCATTCTAGAAGGCAGGTGTACATTACAGACCGCAACCTCATCTCACATTGAGGGGATTGAGTGTAGCCTCTCGTAAGCTTCCAGCTGATGGTGGAGCGCCCTTGGGGGGCGGAGGGGGATGACTTGTAGTGAGCTTCCGCTGCTTTCTTTTACATGAATCGACATTTTATTACGTTCTGGTTACCCAGAACTGGTATGTTGCAACCATGTGCTTTTAGCAAATGTAAGTTCTATGGAATCCGCTATCTTACATTTATGAGTACTGTTGATTGTTGTACTCATGGTCTAATTGCATTTTCTCCAAATACTTTTGTAGAGAGGGCAATCTCCCCCTGAGGAAGACCAACATACACCCTTATATGGTCAAAACACGTTGGGAATATATGCAGCCACCTGGCTGTACAGTATGTTACACCCCTGTTATGCTATAGACAATATTGTGTATGCCACTGTACATGTCCCATGTCCATACAACCAGAGCTCTCTTTTAAAATTTCTATGTCAAGCCGATATTAATAAACTTTTGAAAATATTTTTTCAGTATTTGTATTATTTTATTTAATAACACTTTTGGGGGATGTTACCATAGTTTTTGGTGTTGTTACCAGACACAGGCAGTGGAATACCTAGCTTCTTTCTGGATCCTGGCAGCAGGGCCTTTGATTTGAAACCCGGCACCCCTTGGGTTTTCTTGTGGACTTTATTTTTTCTCAGCTATGGCCGTTTGGAGCGTCCGGAGGTCACTCCTTCGAGGGGGGGTACTGTCAGGAAATGTTCTCACCTGCTGGTGGCACTGTTTTCTCCCAGACCTATAGGCTGCAGTTCCTGTGTCCACCTGCAGGTGTCTTTCGGCAGTAAGGACCTGACATCATCCCCTGCAATCAGGCATCACCTGAGACTGATAGCAGGAAGGGTATTTAACCTGGGGAATGCTGTTGTAATTTGACTTGATATTCTCTTGTGCCCCTGATCTGCGATCCTGTGTTCCTGAAGCCTGTCTCCTGTCTCCCATTCCTGGACTCTGACCCTGATCCTGCAGCCTGATCCCTTCTTACCTGCCCAGTCCATCCCCTGTTTCCCTTTTCCTGTCCTGCCTTGTTCCCAGCTCCCTTCTGCTTGATCTCCCATGTATGACCCTGGCTCTGGTACGATTATGAGTTGGATATCCCATGCTCTCTAAATATTGTATTTAGTTTGTCTTTGGTTTGTGTTCACTGGTTGTTGTTCATTGGTTGGGTAACACTATTCACTGCATTGGAGGTGTGTTATCTTTGTTATTTACTTATCTTTTAAATAAACAGTTTTATTCCCATTACCTGCGTTTCGTGCGGTCTGTTGCAGTCCACACATTTCTGGACACACCGGTCTCTGACACCATCATACCAAATATATTCCCCCACATGTGTTTCCATGAATCTGTGTCTTCCCTGTAGAGATGTCATCTAGAAAATTATTATGCATTAGCCACCCAGGGCTGCCATATTTTATCATATTTACGGGGGGCAGTTCTTGTTTATATATGTTAGCTTATACATTGGCAATACGCCATTAATAGTCCATTCCTAGGAGGATACTCTAGGAGGAGAGAGGGATGTCCATTTAAACAATATTTCCTTTTTTGCATAGTACAATAAGTATAAAGTTAATAACTTAGTATATTTGGGCATCTGCTCATTAGTACAGATACCTAATAGCGCAAAGGTGGGTGAACAGGGGAGGGACAGCTGTAGACAGAAATTAATCAGGTCAAAGATCGCCTTCCAAAATTGCGCCACCTGTGGACAGGTCCAAAACATGTGGAAATAAGAACCCTCCTCCAACAGGCATCTAGTGCATAAAGGGGAGCAGTGTGGATAGATCCTGTGCAGTCTCTGTAGTGTGAAATACACCCTATGGAGGAACTTTGTTTGTATCAATTTGTCTTTAGAGGCTATCATTAGTCTGAAGCAGTCCTCCAGGCATTATTCCCACTCTTTCCTACCCAAAGTCTATCCATCTTAGGAGATTGTATGCTAAGAAGGGCTAAGAAGGGCTAAATACAGTGTAGAGAGGGGTCTATCAAGAGACTTCTGCACAAGCAACACTTCTATTGGGTCAGCCTCCAATGCGGGAGCGACTGCGAACTGGAACCTCATTGCGCGGCATCGTTGGAGGTACCGAAAGTACATCCATCGGGGTAGTTTATAGTGTCCCAAAGGGTAACAATGTGCCAGAGGGCTTAATGTCTTGAAGTCTTTTAATCCCAAACCTAGCCCATACCTGGGGATCAGGTATCATTCTAAAATGTGGTAGAGAGGGGTTCCCCCACAGCAGTTGATAAGGGGACCAATGGTCAGGCTTTAGGAATCTAGTCCTAGCTACTGACCATACCTGTAGTGTAGTTTTAGTTGGCAGTGGAAGGGAGACATAGACCTCTATACATGAGATTACCCAGCTCCTTAAGGGAGCCTAGCAGAGCAGCCTCTAAGCAGACAGCTGCATCAGCTCAGGAACCGGTTACCCACCAGCATACAGTAATAAGAACTGACGCCCAAGAATAAACCCTATAATTCTGGAGGGCAAGCCCCCCATAATTAACAGGTAATTGCATGGTGGATTTGGCCAGGCGAGGGACAGTACCTGCCCAAAGAAAGAAGCCAACAAATCTATCTAGCTCCATAAAAAAACATATGCAACTGGATAGGGCAATTACAAAATATATAAAGAAATTTAGGGAGGAAGATCATTTTTAGTATGCTAATGCGGCTTAGTACATTTAAAGGCAGACTAGTCCAGGTATTGCAATGTTCCTTCAATTGCAGTAATATTGGTTTAACCACTTCACCCCCGGAAGGATTTCCCAGGTTAGGACCAGAGCACTTTTTGTGATTTGGCACTGCGCTGCTTTAACTGACAATTGCGCGGTCGTGCAACGTTGTACCCAAACGAAATTTGCGTCCTTTTTTCCCCACAAATAGAGATTTCTTTTGGTGGTATTTGATCACTGCTGCATCATTTCTGATCGCCGCTATATATAAAGAAAGAGTGACAGTTTTGCAAAAAAAACGGAAAATTTCTTATCAAATACTTACCGTAATTTTCCTTTCCTGATGGACTCCATGGCAGCATACGTTTGGGTTAACCCCGCCTCCACTCCTCCCCTATAGGACCCCACTCCCATAAATCTTTGCTCTGAGCCGGAGACCGTGTTCCGTAACTAGCCTCCTCAAGACATTGGGGTGGGAGGGTGACCCACATATCGATCAATTAAGGGTCTGCATACGACGGTACCTCAGACAGTCCTTTTGCCTTTTAAAGGATAGTTTATGAATGGCATTAAAAGGAAAGGACTACCTGAGGTACCGTCGTCCTCAGGGTGGGGTTACAGAACTCCTCCGATCAATGCCTTGTGCCAGAGGCCGAGTCTCGTTTCTAAATACCCTCACCCCAGGATATCCCCTCCTCACCTCCGCCCCAATTGGGTTTGCATACGACGGTACCTCAGG
>BLSH010372774.1:46199-61930 GCA_018402905.1 Glandirana rugosa | reverse complement strand
AAATTACTCCCACAATCTGATCGTTGTGTACGAACGTACGATCGTTTCGTTAGACAGAGTTTAATCTGCAATCTCCAACTCTAAGCAGCAGTATTTGAAATCTCAAATTCCCCCAACAATCTGATCGTTGAGCACGATCGTGGCGATCGTTGTTTTAAGCAGAGTTTGATCTGCAACTCAAAGCAGCAGTATGTGAAATCTCTAATTTCTGCTATCTGTCCTCAGAGCAACTGCACAGACAGCAGTAGTAAAGTAATCTATCTCAGGATGCAGGATCAGGTCTTAAAATGTCTCAAATCTCTCCCTCACGCTTTCAGCTTCCTTTCCCTACACTAACCCAAGGAGCATGTGACTGCAGCACTGTGACTCCAGCTTATAAAGAGGCTGGGTCACATGATGCACTGGCCAATCACAGCCATGCCATTAGTAGGCATGGCTGTGATGGCTTCTAAGGGCAAACCAGTGAAATGCTTGTAGATTGGCTGCCCTGCAGCTTCTCAACACGTGGAGTAAAATAGCAGAACCCCGGACCGAACCCGAACTATGTTTGAAATGTCCGGGTCCGGGTCCGTGCCCCGGACACCCGAAAGTTCGGTACGGACCCGAACGTTACAGTCTGGGTTCGCTCAACACTAGTGTTAAGTAAAGGCTTCTGGGTTTGACCAGTTCTAAAGACTGTTAGCACCCCAAGGGCATGCTGCCACACCACACTTTTAGCCTCTGTGGGGTGAAACGTATACGCTGATTCCCTGGATCGTAAATCCTGTTCCAGGTGTTGCAGAGTACACACAGAATCCCTCCTAATTCCTGCAATACAATTAATGTTTTCACCTCTAAGCCATGCTTTAAAGGCGTCCCAGCACATCAAAGGGGAGGCCGACTCAGCATTAGCTAGCCAGTAGTTACACAGTGCCTCCGGGAGTTCCCCCTAAATCTTGGGGTCCATAACCCAAAATTTAGATAACCTCCACATCCTAGAGCCGGTAGGCAATAAAGGTTGTACAGTAAAAAGGATGGGGGCATGATCTGAGATTATTGAGAGTATGTCAATGGACACCACTCCCCTGAGGGCCTCCGATGACATAAATATTAAGTCGATGTGTGAGAATGTCCTGTGTGTAGCTGAGTGGAACTCTCTATCGGACGGGTGTAAGTGCACACATCCGTCAGAGCAAACGCGTCCAGAAGGGGCATGCAACCTGTCTATTTCAGATGACGGGACAAAATTAAAATACCCCGCCAGTATCACATTTGCAATCCCGTAAGAGTCGACCTCCTATAATAGTAGTAAGCAAGGCCACATCTGCAGGGCAAGTATAATTCAACTATAATACATGGCATACCAGTAACAAGAGCATGCAGCAACACATATCTCCCTTGAGGGTCGTTCTTCAACCTTTTAAGCTGAAAGTGCAGGGATCTGTGAATGAGAATGTTGACCCCTCTTGCATAGTTCGAGTAAGTGGCATGATAATGGGCACTAACCCAGGCTTTTTTGAAACCCAGGATACGAACCCCTAATAGATGAGTCTCTTGAAGTATACAAATTTGGGTGAGAATCTGGAAAGGTAAGTGAACACTAGGGAGCGCTTTATGGCAGAGTTTAAGCCACGTACGTTCCATGACATTATGCTAATCTTAGCCATATGGGAGAGAGAGTGAGTAAATATAAAGGAGCAGAATGCCTGAGATGTGAGTTAGCCACCTTCAGAGGGGGAAACAGGTCCCTTTCCAGATACCTGCAGCAATCATCCTTGCATATTTCCATAAGTATCAGAACACGTTGAAATACATAAAGAGCAAAAAAAATGCCCATAATTAAGGCAATAACATAGAACCATTTGAACATTAACCAACTTTGCATAATTTGTAAACACCCCCCTCTCCCCACCCCGCCAAATCCAAAGCCTTGGATTTAGCATAGATACCCAAATGTGTCCCAACAGATCCAAACGTAACAAGGGGAGTGTGCAAGTAAAAGGCATCAACTTTGAGATGTGTAAAAGTTTCCAACCGGAAGAGTGTCGTGGAGAAAAAAGAAGTATAGCTATTTCCTGGTTGAAGCCAGGGTCACAAACTTGTATAGGATAAGATCCAACAGTAGCACTTCTCATTGCTGCTAGGAATCATTCATTTGAGCTAGTGTAACAGCCATAGCAGTCTAGGGGATTGAGGATTCAGCAGTTAGTACATCCTCATGTAGTGATGTAGCTACATCACTACACCTCATTGGACATAGTATGATACAGGCTGGATATCCATAAAATAAAACGTTTAATGCAATAACAGAGAGGCCAGCATCCAGTGTTCCAAGCCTCATAATATTAATCCAAGAGAGCATAGTAATTCTACCATTGGGTAACCGAGCACAGTGCGATAGTCAGCATATAACAGTTGTTAGCTAGGTAGAAACATCAAAAACCATAGCAGCATAAGAGAACAGTGTGTAAACCAGATAAGTAATGGGCAACCTTAACCCCTCTGAGGAAGGGAATCCAGCCAGGCAGATGCATCCCTGGGTGTGGTAAAAAATTGGACAGTTTCGCCATCCACCACCCGCAATTTAGCTGGGAATAAAATACTGTAGGAGATATTACTCTGTCTCATGGCCGCTTTCACCGCATCAAAGGATCTGTGCATGCATTGTCAGGGAAAATAAGCAGTTTAGCGGTGTGGTAGGCCAAGGGTCCAGTGGCCCGCACAGCCCGCAGAACTTCATCCCGATCCCGGAAATTTAAAAGGCACAGGATAAATGTGCGGGGAGGAGAACCTTCAGGGCCTGGTTGTGGAGGAACTCTATGAGCCCATTCAACCATAAATATGGAGAGAACTGGGCTGTGGGTAACAGTGATCTAAGAAAGTCTTCAGTGAAGACAGTAGGATTCTTACCCTCCACACCCTCCGTGAGACCCACAATCCACAGATTATTGCACCTGCTTCTGTTCTCTGCGTCCTCTGCCCTGTATTCCAACGCCCTCATTTTTGTCTGAGGAGCATGGAGGGCACCAGAGTGCTCCGACACTTCATCCTCGTGGCCAATCCTCTGCTCCGCCTCGGTTACTTGGGATCTGATTTTGTCATGTCCTGGCACAGTAGGCCTACATTGCGCTGCACGGCCTCGTTTTTTGTGATGGGCGCCGTCTGGCAGGCAGCAACTGAGGTCTGACAATCACCTCAGGAACACCAGGTGGTGAGGAGGAGGCCGCACTCTCTGGGTCAGTCTGCGAGGCCATGTTGTACACGTGCGCCAGCTTTCCTGACCGGAGAGAGACGAAGGAGACGAGGGCACCAGCAGGACGGCTTCAGGGGAAATTTAAGCTCCCCCCCCTTGTGTGTCTTACCTTAGGACTTAGAAGACATACAGTCGGCGATAGGATTAGTTTGTAATGTTGATCAGGTTGCTCAGGATATAAGAACGACAGTCCTCCAGCAGAGCCCCAGGAAGCGGGCCTGCTCAGAACTCCATCTTGGCCATTCTCCCACGGTCTCCTAATTCTTAATAAGAGTCTGATAGAAATTTACCAGTGGCAGGACTGTTTTAAATCAGCGATAACTGGGCAATTTCTATCTGCTGGTCAAGGTGGGCCTATTACTGGCTAATGAACTAGCATATGTCAAAAGGACCTGAAAAAAAGCCTTTTTATTCAAATGTAAATAATACAGTTTGGGTGCTGATTCTGTATGTAAGCTAAGCTAATTGTAGAATAAAATAACCAATTCCACTGCCAAATATGCATTGCCAGTGTAAGGCTGTCTCTGAAATTGTATTAATACGTAATACCACATACAGCTTTAAGGCATCTCCCAAGCATGTTAAATAAAGGATTTCTGTGTTTTAAATGCAGGACTCAAAGATGCATATAAGGACTCACTCTCCTCTGTATGGATTTTTTTTTGCATTGGTATATCTCCCACATGGTAGAGCTCTGCTTCCTATGCTTTTTTTTCACAAAAATGACCAACATTTACAAACAGACTTTGCCTCCTATATACTACAGTGGGGTTCACCCCACCTAAAACACCCTTAACCACTTGCCGACCGCCAATCGGCATTTGACGGCGGCAAAGTGGCTCTTTAAGGCAAATCGCCGTCATCTGACGACGGCTGCCAGATCGCGTACAGTGAGCTTGCCCGCGTGCTCACTGTGTCCGGGAAGGGCCAGGGAGCGGGTGCGACGGAGTCAATCTCTGCCGGCCACCCGCGATGCCCCCCCCGGAGTGAAAGAACGGAGGTCCGTGTAAGTAAACACGGACCTCCATTCTGTGTGAGGGGGAAGGGCTGTGATCACAGCCTTCCTCTACACGGATCACTTCCCTTATCCTGTTAGGGCAGTCCCCCCACAGTTAGAACATGCCCAGGGAACCCAGTTAACCCTTAGAGCGCCCCCTGCAGGTTAACCCCTTCACTGCCAATGACATTTACACACTAATCAGTGCATTTTTATAGCACTGATCGCTGTATAAATGCCAATGGTCCCAAAAAAGTGTCAAAATGTTCCGACATATCCGCTGAAATATCGCAGTACCGCTAAAAATCGCAGATCGCCGCCATTACTATTAAAAAATAAAAAAAAATAAAAACCCCAAAAATGAATTCTCATCATCCGTAAACGCGACCACTTTTGCGCAAACCAATCAATAAACGCCGATTGCGATTTTTTTATCACAAATATGAGGAAGAATATAAATCGGCCAAAACCGATGAAAAAAAATATTTTTTTATATTTTTTTTTTGGATTTGTATTTTAGCGAAATTTGGGTTTTTTTGCAAAATTGTCGCTCTTATTTTGTTTATAGTGGCAATCAGATATGACGCAGCAGTGATCAAATACCACCAAAAGAAAGCTCTATTTGTGGGAAAAAAAGGACGCAAATTTTGTTTGGGTACAACGTTGCACGACCGCGCAATTGTCAGTTAAAGCGACGCAGCGCCGAATCGCAAAAAGGGCTCCGGTCCTAAAGTGTGAAGTCCAGGCAAAAACGAATTAACTCTAAACCTGCTCTTTGCCACATTCTAAACCTAATCTATCTAACCCTGCAACACAATAATTGCTATACTTACCTATTCTGCAGCTGATCCAGGCCGGTATTCAGTGGTGGAAGCTGTGTGCAGGAGAGTACCAACAATGGCTGTGTAATGGCTTGGGAAGTGATGTTACCCATAGACTTACTATAGGACTTCAGTTGTTGGCTGCCTCTCCTGCACCCGTCTCCACACTGAAGCCGCCGCTGACAGCTGATGCTGGGACCAGACTGGATTGGCTGCAGAATAGGTAAGTATTTTTGCTTTACAGGGCTGGATAGTTTAGGTTTAGAATGTTGCAGAGAGCAGGTTTAGCGTTAGTTATGTTTTGCCTGAACTTCCACTTTAAGAGCCCTTTCACACTGGGGCCGCCTCTCGTTAGCGGTAAAGCGCTGCTCATTTTAGTGGCGCTTTACCGCCATTTAAGCAGTGCTTTTTGGCCACTAGTGTGGCGCTTTTAACCCCAAGAAGGGGTTAAAAAAGGGTTAAAGGGCCAGTGTTGCGGTGCTTACCAAGTGCTTTTCAGGCTCTTCCAAAGCACTGCCTATTCATTCCAATGGGCAGGGGCGGTTTGGGAGCACTGTAAACAGTTCTCCCAAACCACCCCAAAGATGCTGCTTGCAGGACTTTTTCTAATGTTCCGCAAGCGCACCATGACATCATGCTTGAAATGTGAAATTAGTGATTGTGATCCGCGTGCTGCTAGGATCAATCTGCACTCACCAGATAAGTTGGACTCTTTTATCTTATGACAAAAAGAGTCTTACGAGCTTGCAGGTCTCTTTCAGGGGGACCTAACTCTCTCTGATGTCATCTGTGTAATCCTCATACTTCCAAACTCCTCCAAATCTTCACCTCAGAGTGTGTTTTTTGCAGGTATTTTGCTTGTTGGAAAGAAACTCCACATAACATAAAATCCTTGGGACGTTTTATTTTACAAATAATATTAAAAGCATACATTGCTAAATATGGCCCACAAGTCTCTGGGGATAGTGGATGCCTATGAAGTCCTTGGCGTGCGTTTCAATTCCCGGGCCGGTAGTGACATTCGGGAGTTACAGCTTGACGCGTTTCGTCATTCCAATCCAATGTTTTCAAGAATTTAATTTTATATGTATAATACAATGTACCAAGGATTTTATGCTATGTGGAGTTTCTTTCCAACAAGCAGAACACCTGCAAAAAACACACTCTGTGGTCAAAATTTGGAGGAGTTTGGAAGCATGAGGATTACACAGATCACATCAGAGAGGGTTAGGTCCCCCTGAAAGAAACCTGCAAGCTCGTAAGACTCTTTTTGTCACAAGATAAAAGATTCCAACTTATCTGGTGAGTGTGGATTGATCCCAGCGGCACGCAGATTACAATCAGGAAAGTCGCACTTGAGCACAGAAGCACTTTATATAAAAGAAGAGACTTTATTCATTTTGTATAATTTTCACATATCTAAACACTATTAAGCACTTTTATTAGCACATTGTAATAGCACTTTGTAATACACTTGTAAATTGTTCATTTATAGCGTATCAAAACAAGGAGATTGACTGATAGGTCGCACAATCAGGGAGGAGCGAGCGATGTACAATTTAATGCATCTCTAGAAATGTGCATTGCATTCTAAAAGTAAAGGGCAATTGAAAACAATGATTAGTCTGTAAATATTTTAAAATTTTAAAATGTTCACATATGCTTGCGAAGAGGAATTTTAGTTGACCTAAAATAAGACAATTAAGGGTGATTGGTACACAAATGGAAAAATAAGACAGTGGAGACATTTGCCTATAACAGCACTGATTTGTTGAAGGCAAATTGAAGTATTGCACCTTTTTATCTCTTTATAATCCTTGTTTGATTTTGCTTGCAAATGCTTTAACCACGTCAGTACTAGCGTGTTACACCCCGTTCTTTTGCAGGCCATTTTTCAATTGCCAGGGCTTTGATAGTTTGACTGATAATTATTCAGTCATGCAATAAATATTTAGAAAAACAAATTGCTTTAAAACATAACAAATAGGGGTCATGGCTGGCAACCTGTATGAATGCCTGCACTTCACTAAAGTGGGGTACACACTGTATGAAAATTGGGCAAACTATTCTCTGATTTTCCTCGTTGTTTCACAGCAAATTGTATGACAATGGCTTTTTGTTTGTTGTTTATTGTTTCTGATCATGCACAGTCTTTATTTTTTGATTTTTCTTGTACGAAAATTGCACAGAAATGGTACACATTGAATGAAAATTGTTTGTTCTGTTCCCGTACAAGAAAAATTTTGGGAATTTTTGTACAAGACGTCGGAAATGGCTGTTGAAAGTTGCATACACACTATACAAAAATTGTACGAAAATGATTTTGGACAAAAATGTTCACCCGATTTGTGTATGCACTTCAGGCTCCGACAGGGGCGATACCAAATAGGTAGCTAAAAGCAGTGGAAAATGGTGACAAAACACCCCACAGCATCGCCCAGCAGCTGGGAATCGAGTGCACCTAATAGGGAAGAGCAAAACAAAATAGGGAGCCCGCAAACTGACTTATCTTTGACGTTCCTTGGTCCTGTGGACCCAATGGTGGTATCAAGGGTAACAAAAAGAAAAGAAAAAGCAACATAACCCAGGGAATATTATTATTACTATACAGGATTCATATAGCGCCAACAGTTTATGCAGCGCTTTCCAACTTGAGGGTAGACAGTACAAATACAATACACTTAAATACAGTAGGAATCAGAGGGCCCCGCTCGTTAGAGCTTACAATCTAAGAGGGAATGTCAAGAGGTAATAACTGTGGGGGATGTGCTGATGGAGAAGATAAATGTACAGTTGTTAGGTGGGAGCCAGATAGGCTTCTCCGAAGAGATGAGTTTTCAGGGATCGTCTGAAGGTGGACAAAGTAGGAGAAAGTAGGGCAGATTGGGGTAGAGCATTCCAGAGGAAGGTAGAAGCTCTGGAGAAGTCCTGGAGGTGAGCATGGGATGAGGTGACAAGGGAGCTAGAGAGCAGGAGGTCTTGGTAGGAGCGAAGAGATCGATTTGGTTGGTATTTTGAGACCAGGTTAATGATGTAGCTGGGACCAGGTTGTGGATGGCTTTATAAGTTATTGTTAGTATTTTGAATTTAATACATTGGTTGAGTGGCAGCCAATGGAGGGATTGACATAGGGGTGTAGCAGATGCCGAGCTGTTTTTAAGGTGGATGAGCCTGGCGGCAGCGTTCAAAATGGACTGCAGTGGGGATAGGCTATTTAGAGGTAAGCCAGTGAGGAGGGAGTTGCAGTAGTTGAGGCGAGAGATGACCAGGGAGTGGATTAGAAGCATTGTGGTGTCATTGTGTTAGGAAGGGGCATATCTTGGAGATGTTGAGGAGGTTGAGGCAGCAAATTTTGGATAGCGATTGGATATGGGGCCGAAAGGTTAATTCCGAGTCCAGGATTACACCTAGGACCTTGGCGTGGGGGGACGGGTTGATAGTTGAGCCGTTGATTTTGTCAGAGGAATCTGGGGAAGTGGGGGAGGAAATATCATAAACTCGCTTTTGGATAGGTTGAGTTTGAGGAAATGATGTGACATCCAGGCTGATATGTCTGTTAATAAGTTGGTGATGCGTAAGGAGACAGATGGAGAGATCTGGGGGGTTGAGAGATAGATTTGTGTGTCATCAGTGTACAGATGATACTGAAAGCCATGGGAGGCAATCAACTGACCCAGGGAGGCGGTGTCGATTGAGAAAAGGTGAGGTCCAAGAACAGAACCTTAGGGGACACCGACAGAGAAAGGAGAGGAGGAAGTAGAGTTGTAAGTGTCGCTTAAGGAGCGTTGGGATAGGTAGGATGAGAACCAATCAAGAGTACAATCATGGAGACCAAAGGCGTGGAGTTTTTTGAGGAGAGGGGGGGTGGTCCACTGTGTCAAAGGCAGCAGAGAGGTCCAGGAGTAGTAGTACAGAATAGTGTCCATTGGTTTTAGAAGTTATTAGGTCATTAGTGAGTTTAAGGAGAGCAGTTTCTGTGGAGTGTTGAGGACGAAATCTGGACTGAAGGGGATCAAGAAGTTTGTTCATGGTCAGATGGTCACTCAGTCGGCTGTAGACCAGTCTTTCGAGGAGTGTGGAGTGGAGGAGAAGGAGAGTAAGGAGATGGGGAGTAGGTTGTTAATATTGGTGGGGTCCAGTGAGAGCCTTTTAAGGATAGGGGTGGCTATAGCATGTTTTAGAGAGTTTGGGAAGAAAGGGAAAGGTTGAAAATGTGAGTTAGAGAATGTAGAATCGAGTCAGAGGGTGAGCGTAGCATTTGCGAGGGAGCAGGATCCAGGGGGCAGGTGGTTAAATGGGTGTTCAATAAAAGTTTAGCAACTTCGCTAATACTAGCAGGGTTGAATGTGGAAAGTAGTGATTGTATCTGTGGACATGGGGTGTTGAGTGGGGGTGGTTTGTGCGCATTGGATGTTATCAATCTTAGTTTTAAAGGGATTGGCAATCTCCTGGGCAGTGAGTGAATTAGAGGGTGGAGGCAGTGGAGGACAGAGTAGAGCGTTAAAGGTTGAGAAGAGTTGATGAGGACTGGATGATAATGTGTTAATGAGTGTGATAAAGTAGGTCTGTTTGGCAGTTTGGAGGCAGGAATAGTATTTTAGGAGGGCAGATTTGTAATGTTTGAAGTCTTCTTGGAGCTTAGTCTTATGCCACAGACACACAAGAGCATGGCTACATTTTCTAAGACTTCTGGTGTTGTCTGTTTGCCAGGGTTGTAGCGACCGGGGCCTGATTCTGCGTGTAGTGAGGGGGGTGAGATTGTCTAGGGAGGATGATAGTGAGTTGTTGTAGATGAGTGTGGCTAGGTTGGGGCAGGACAGGGGTGAGATTTTGTCATAGAGGTGGTCAGTAGCAGAGTAGAGAAGAGAAGGGTTGAGGTGGCGAAGGTTTCTATGGGTAACTGTTAGGTGGTTGGAGGGAGAGGAGGTGGAAGACAGTGAAAGAGTGAAACTAATAAGGTGGTGATCAGAGAGTGGGAGAGGATTGTTGGAAAGGTTGCACGGAGTGCACAGATAAGAGAAGATAAGTTCTAGGGTGTTGCCGTTGGAGTGAGTAGGAGCCTGTATCCATGGCTTCAGGTTGAGAGATGAGGTTAGACTGAGAAGTTTTGAAGTAAGAGTAGTGATATCGTTAACAGGGATGTTGAAGTTGCCTGGAATGATTGTGGGGATTTCAGAAGAGAGAAGGTGGGGTAGGCAGGCAGAGAAATCATCAAGGAAAGTTAATACCGGCCCAGGGGGCCGGTAAATGACAGCAATTCTTAGAGGAATAGGAGAAAATAGACGGATGCAATGCGTTTCAAAAGAGGAGAGTGTTAGAGAGGGAGGAGGGTGGAGTACCTGATAGGTGCTGCATGGTGCAGGAAGGATTCCCACTCCACCTCCCTTCTGTCCACTTGGTCTAGGGGAGTGCGTCCAGAGAAGGCCACCATTGGAGAGGGAAGCATGAGCAGTAGCGTCAGATTCATGAAGTCGGGTTTCGGTAAGGGCAAGGAGGTTGAAGGAATTAGTGATAAAGAGGTCGTGGAGGGCAGTGAGTTTGTTGCAGACAGAGCGGGCATTCCAGAGGGCACAGGAGAAGGGGATGCTGGTATTAGGAAGAAAAGGAATAGAGACTAAGTTCTGTGGGTTGTGGCTGATGCCAGAGGGTGTTGGGAGATGGGAGCATCTGGCAAAGACAGATGATGGAGGCCCAGGGTTTGGGGATACATTACCAGAGGTTAGGAGAAGCAGGAGGATGAGTGAGGTAATGTGGGAGTGTGATTTAAATGGAGGAGCATGCCTCAGAGTCCTGGTGGTTCTTTCACTATATGGATGTAGAATGAGCAAGAGTTGGTGGGAGCAGTAATAGGGAGAGGACAGAAGGTGGGGTGAGAGAGGGTGAAGATAAGAGAGTTTGAGGAGAGAGGACACAAGTGCCAGAAGAAGTGGCAGAGAGTGCATGTTATAGAGTAGAAGGAGAGCTGAATAGAGAGACAGGATCACCTGCAGCCTGTTGGGTGTTTACAGTGCAGTTTGCTATGTATAATCGCTTTGTGCAATCGCTGAAGCGCAGAGCTTGAAGTGCATATCACTTGTAGAAAAAATCACTTCGAGAAAGAATCCCTTGCAATGTGCTCCCCCAGCAATGTGCTGACCCCATAAGGGTGTTCAAATTTATACTGGTATAAGGGTGAGGATGAAAGTTTGTTAATTAATCATGAGGGAATATAAGGATGCCTAACAATCAAGCTGACCTTTCACTTCTAAATTCAGACTACTGAGGGGCAATAAAGATAACATCAGCACATAAAACTTAGGTAAGACACTACAGAGAAACAAAAACACTATAATCCTATATAATAAGATATGAACAGTAACAAAGAAACAGTGTAAAATAAACCAATTTCACATGGTTTCAGCAGAAAATATCACACTACAGAATAAAGGGTTACACTTAGGGTGTTTGCGCTATGCATTCTACTGATAGATACATTCATCATAGGTGTTATTTATGAAAGCCATCATTGTTTCCCTAGAATTAAATGCTAGGATCATTATCTCGGTCAAAGGACTTTTACTTTCTAGTAATATTCAGTACTCAATAGTATATGAGTGATAATGGGAATTATTCCTCAATACTCGTTTAGAAGTTAATTCTGAGATGATAATAAAGTCTTGTCTCCATATAGATCTTAGGAATTTACAATGCCACAATATGATCAAGGAATGTACAGCTCTGCATTGTCTAGTGGTGATATGGAATACAAAGTGGTGATATAAAATATGAATATTTAGATTTAGTTTGTGGGGTGTTATATACTATTTATCTATAATTTTCAGTTAGTTACCAGTGGTTGGAACAGTGCGAGCGCAAAAATGAGCTCTGTAAAACTCATACAGTATCTCACAAAAGTGAGTACACCCCTCACATTTTTGTCATCATTTCATGTGACGACAGTGCAGAAATTACACTTTGCTACTAAGTAAAGTAATGAGTGTACAGCTTGTATAACAGTGTAAATTTGCTGTCCCCTCAAAATAACTCAACACACAGCCATTAATCTCTAAACCACTGGCAAGAAAAGTGAGTACACACCTATGTGAAAATGTCCAAATTGGGCCCAAATTGTCAATATTTTATGTGGCCACCATTATTTTCCAGCACTGCCTTAACCTTCTTGGGCATGGAGTTCACCAGAGATTCACAGGTTGCCCCTGGATTCCTCTTCCATTCCTCCATGACGACATCATGGAGCTGGTGGATGTTAGAGACCTTGTGCTCCTCCACCTTCCATTTGAGGATGTCCCACAGATACTCAATAGGGTTTAGGTCTGGAGACATGCTTGGTCAGTCCATCACTTTTACCCTCAGCTTCTGCAAAGCAGTGATCGTCTTGGAGGTGTTTGGGGTCGTTATCATGTTGGAATACTGCCCTGCGGCCCAGTCTCTGAAGGGAGGGGATCATCCTCTGCTTCAGTATGTCATAGTACATGTTGACATTCATGGTTCCCTCAATGAACTGTAGCTCCCCAGTGCTGGCAGCACTCATGCAGCTCCAGACCATGACACCCCCACCACCATGCTTGACTGTAGGCAAGACACACTTGTCTTTGTACTCCTCACCTGGTTGCTGCGACACACGATTGACATCATCTGAACCAAATACGTTTATCTTGGTCTCATCAGACCATAGGATATGGTTCCAGTAATTCATGTCCTTAGTCTGCTTGTCTTCAGCAAACTGTGGGCTTTCTTCTGCATCATCTTTAGAAGAGGCTTCCTTCTGGGACGACAGTCATGCAGACCAATTTGATGCAGTGTGCGGTGTATGGTCTGAGTACTGACAGGCTAACCCCCCACCCCTTCAACCTGTGCAGCAATTCCGGCAGCACTCATACGTCTATTCCCCAAAGTCAACCTCTGAATATGATGCAGAGCACATGCACTCAACTTCTTTGGTCGACCATGGCGAGGCCTGTTCTGAGTGGAACCTGTTCTTTTAAACCGCTGTATGGTCTTGGCCATCGTGCTGCAGCTCAGTTTCAGGGTCTTTTGCAATCTTCCTATAGCCTAGGCCATCTTTATGTAGAGCAACAATTCTTTTTTTTTTTAGAGTTCTTTGCTATGAGGTGCCAAGTTTAACTCCCAGTGACCAAATTTAACATACCTGCTCTCCATTCACACCTGAGACCTTGTAACACTAATGAGTCACATGACACAGGGGAGGGAAAATGTCTAATTGGGCCCAATTTGGACGTTTTCACTTAGGGGTGTACTCACTTTTGTTGCCAGCGATTTAGACATTAATGGCTGTTTGTTGAGTTATTTTGAGGGGACAGCAAATTTACACTGTTATACAAGCTGTACACTCACTACTTTACTTTTTGTAGCAAAGTGTAATTTGTTCAGTATTGTCACATGAAAAGATAGAATAAAATATACAAAAATGTGAGGGGTGTACTCACTTTTGTGAGATACTGTAAGTAATTCTTATGCATATAGGAGTCATGGATTGCATACTTTCATTAGATGGATGTCAGTAACCTCATATATTTTTAACTTGTGGTGTGTGTGGGGATGCCCATTTACACCAAGGTTGATCCATTACTTTTGCCATTTAACGCAGTCTTTGCCCCTGCTCATGTGCAAACAATCCATCCTTCATAAATGTGAAAGTGTGGTATTGCACAATCTGTTAAAATACTTATACAACACTGAGTCACCTTTAATCAGGAGCAAGTGGAACTGTTTACAGGAATCTCTCTATGATTGATTTAAGCAGGCTGTGGATTTTTCACTGAATATTCTATTGAGATGCACCTGGGACTATTTGATATATTTTTCATTGAAGACACGGAGTGATCTATCTAATTTAATTTAATTTTTTCCACTGGATGTTATATAGCCTAGTGGCTTCGCTACCAAGATTTACTGTTATTTTATATGTTTATAGCACTCGGTCACTTTATGTATAACAGTATTTGTATGCACTCATGTCACTTTATAGAGCACCTGTTATTCTTAGGTGATTGATTTATTTGTCTTAGTATTTTAACAGATTGCGCAATACCACACTTTCACATTTATTCTGTGTATGCACTGTGTCACATACTAGATATTGCTACAGTTGGTACACATTCAACACTGTCAGTTACTATGTTTGATTTATAGAAGGACATATCTTGTCTGATTATTATTCTTCCACCTCATAGTAGCGTGGGAGATTTCACATTATATTTATTGAATCCATCCTTCATGTTTCTTTTACTCTCTTTACTTTTTTCCTGTTTCTCTTCTTCCTTGCATCATTTTCTCTCATCCCTTCTGCCATTCCTACCATTAAAGTCCTTTTGGACATTTTGATTCTTCACTCTGATATGCCCAGACTGAAGTGTGATATTGGTATTATCCCCTATATCTTTTGACTTAAAGAAAAAGGCAACCCTACGATTTATATCACAATATATGTTTATTGTCATAGGTTTACAAGGGCAATTGTGTTTTCTTGTTGTGTGCTATGTTCTTTATGGTAACACTTTATGCAGTCTTTTTTATACATCAGTGTGGTGTATAATGTATTGTATTGGATTTTCTTATTGTGCACAAAAACAATAAAATTATTGAAACACAAAACAAAGAAATCACTTTAATATTTTGGGTAGCATTTCCTAAATTATTGAAACACAGCTGAGTTCATAGTACAAGTGGTGTTACAGGAAGTCTTATTTGGAAAATGACTAATCTAACTATATTTAGTCAGCTGGTGAAATATATAATTCTTGTTGTAATACATCTTAAATCTTCAGGTGAGTTTCCTCATGTAAGTAGCATATGTTACTAATCCCTAATGTACACCAACTGTTAGCCTAAAAGTCAGGTATGAAGAAATGAAAACAATCAAAGGAATATTTTGAAAAGGCTTTGAGGAAGTTGAACAGAGTTCTGCATGTTTCCAAAAGCATCTACAGTGGTTTAAAGGCTGGGCTAGTTGAAGTACCTGGATTTAAATTGTCAATTGGCAATTTGAAAGCCTTTGATAGCTAGCAAAAAAAGCTTTCAAATTGCCACAATTGGTCAGATGTACTAACAAAATAATTAATGGGATAGACTACAAAAATGGAAGTTAATGATGAGGATTAAGGAGTTTCCATTCACTTTACAAAATATTATAAATAGTGTTGAGCGAACCCGGACTGTAACGTTTCGGGTCCGTACCGAACTTTCGGGTGTCCGTGGCGTGGACCCGGACATTTCAAAAATCGTTCGGGTTCGGTCCGGGGTTCTGCTATTTTACTCCACGTGTTGAGAAGCTGCAGGGCAGCCAATCAACAAGCGTTTCACTGGTTTGAAGAGTTGTGCACCTCATTTTATCGTCTTGGGGCCTGGCTTGGGCTTGCTAAAAACTTTACAGGCCCAGGTGCGGTGCCTGTGGGCTTTCAAGCCATGCCTGGGCTTTGCAATGTCAGGCCCAAGCGAGTTGTGATAAATATTATAAAACATTTCACTTACCTTTGAGGAATTAGGAGTAGTAATTGAAGGTAAAAACATCAGATAGGGTAATTAATAAAACAATCATGTAGACTGGTTAACACCGTTAAACTTTCGAAAAAAACGATCGATAGTTTCCGAAAGTTTAACGGTTAACTGTTAAATTTAGGTCCATGAAGTTGATCGGGTCGGAAATTTGGTGACATCTACG
>BLSH010372774.1:27886-40441 GCA_018402905.1 Glandirana rugosa | reverse complement strand
CACAAACTTGCTTGCAGACTATTATTTTCTTCTCCCTGCAGAAACGTCCTCTCAGCCGCAGCTAGCACATGGTTAGGCCTGACTCTGGTTCCAGCCAGGCCTTGCAGAAATGCCTTTTGCAGGCAAGGACCACAAGCCACTGTAGTGTAGCAAAGATTTACAAGTTTCAGTGCTAGCTGCCCTTGGTAGACTACTGCTTCCAGTCAGTCCTCTTCAGGCCCTGCCAGCCCTCCTGGCTGCATTTGCCTGACTCCACTGCCCATGACCCCACAGTCCATGCTGGCTCTACACCCATTCCAGATTGTCTCTCTCCCAATCTGCTCTGGTGTGCCTCCCCAGCGTTCCTGGCTGTGTATCACTCACCAACACCTGGTGGATGCCTCCTGGAGACTTGCCCGGCAGTACTTTCCACTGTCATCTCCTGCTTCTGGTCAGGACTCCCCTGTGTTTTGTATGGGGTGTCCCTTCCACTCCCAAGCTTCAGGCCCAAGGTCACCTCCCCCAGACTGGGGAGCTCCCTCAAAAGCCCTGACAGCTAGTACTCTATCTCCCAGTTCTTTCACCCGACAATTCCCCCCCAGCTGGGCTGACTCCAGGTTGGTCAAGGCTCCTTAGAATAGCCCAAGCAGCTCCACCTTTCTTCCCCTCCTCATCTTTCAGTTCCTTCTAGAAGCAAGGGGGAGGTAACCAAGAAGTGACACCACCTGTGAGTCACCAGCTGCTACTCTAAGCCACTCCCAGCCCACACAGATCAAAACAAACAGGCTTCCAGCTAAGCCTGCCTAAATTTTACCTGTACTAACCAAAAACAACTCACCTCTAGCACCTATCTAGGTAGAGGGTGCTACATAATATATATGAAGTATGTCTGACCCTGCCTGGAAAGTGGCGCACCTGTGTGATTAATACAACCTACTACAGAAAATCTAACATTTATAAAGAAAGAAAAATGCCTTTTTATTTGCTGGTAAATTACATCTCCCAGCTGCTTTGTTCTGTTTGCAAACAGCAAGGGATTCCCTTTATCTATACGAGACCCTTATCCTAGATGAGGGTCTGATATACAGTAGATGTAATGGAAAAAAACAAAAAAGCTGGGGTTCCCTCTAACAAAAATATCAGACCATTATCCTTGATGGGTGTCAAGTATAAATGTCAAGGAAGACCCCATTCTGGTTACAAACCAGCCTGATCAGAAAGCAGTCAAATTTAACAGCAGTAAAAATACTTTTAATAAATGTACCACTGCTTGCTGCAGCAGAGATTCGACCGGCGGGCAAACACTTAATTTAGTTCGGCCATTCAATGAACAATTAACAGGCAAGTTTTGGACCAGAATCTCATCCCTAATAGCAAACCACCAGTACCTAATTTAGTCTAAGAGAATCACTTGATAAAATTGATACATTTTGGGGAGTCCCGTTCCTGTATGCTTTGTTAGAAAATCAAGGTCACATCTAGATTTTTTATAATCCCACAAATAGAGAATAATGTGTTTTTGAATCTGACATCTAAAAAAAGGTTTGGGGGGGGGGGGGATTTATAATGTGATAAACATATAACATTTTTGGCAGGATAACACTTTAACCGATGCTATGATTTACTAAAACAGAAGAGTGCAAAATCTGGTACAACTGTGCAAAGAAACCAATTAGCTTCCATGTTTTACTGTCACATTTTAATTTAAATTAGAAGCTGATTGGCTACTATACACAGCTGCACCAGATTATGAGTCTGAGTGCTCCAGTTTTTGTAAATCTCCCCCTCTGCATCCTGCTGTAAGCGCAAATAGGATCTTAAGGTCAAAGGGAAGATTAACTAAAATGTTTTTATGGTTGAGTGTGTACCTTTACTGAAATTTCACAATGCAAATACATACATTAATATTTTATTTGACGGGCTCCCAAGGATATTGGAACTCACTTTGATGCATCAACTTTATAATAAGATACATTGCTAAAAACAGTGTCTTGTTTTACTATCAGGGAAGTATCTGGATTTATAATAATGAAAATCACATAACTGAAAAATCATATCAATCCCACTTGATAGTCACCTATGCATATTACTATGATAAATTGATTAGATCTAATATATTGGACCAGAGGGTCAATAACTAATAAATATGAAAACAAGAGGGGATAGAAGACACCCCTGCCTAGTACCACTAGTGATGGAGACCTCAGCAGAAAGGACGCCATTAGTGTATACCCTGACAGATGCAGTAGTGTATAAAGACATTGTTGCTGAAGGAAACATCCCAGAGAAAACACATTTTTATAAAGCTGAATGCACGAAAGACCATTATAATTCTTTTACTAATATCATGACCCTAAGGATCCAGCACTTTTATTCCTTTTTCTTCATTTTTACACAACAATGTTCTATGCTGGCAGAGCTGAGTATCAGCCACACCCCACAGCACAAGTGGCTTCATAGAAGTTGGTATTGCAGAAAAAGAGTGGGTTCACGTGTCACCAGATGTATGCAAGTTGCTTATGTCTATTAGATTGCACAAATGCTATAACACGAAAGTGGACATGCAATTATGAAAATGGAAGCTGTTATCACAATGTTTAAAGCCCAATAAGTTTATCCCTTTTGCAACTGAGAACAGGGGTCATGTGATCATGAAAGAAAAAAAAAAAGGATTTTGAATAATTTATATATATATATATATATATATATATATATATAGTATGTAATATATATATATATATATATATATATATATATTTCAGAATAAAAGCTACAGATGAACAAGGTTGGCGCCACTGCTACATATATAACAAAACATTTTTTTGCGTATATTAAAGAGTTCTGCTGCCCTCTTTCAGTATAGAAATGAAATCTCTATAGCTTGATTAGTATGTATAATAATGAAAGATGCGGCACTTACTCATTTTCCATATTACACCACATGATTTGTGCTCATAAAGTGATCAATCAATTAATGAAAATATTCATAAAGTGCATATAAAATTCATAAAGTGCATATAAAAAATCCAATAAAAGTAATAACAGAAAAATCTCCTTTTAGAGGAGAAGCATTAAAAATATACATAAAGTGCATATATGCAAAAAGTCCAATATAAGTGACATCAAAGTGATCTCTTTCTTAGGCAAAGGTTAAACAATCCGTCCACCAAGTGAAGAAAGGTGTCCTCCTTATACCATATCTACCTATACAATTCGGTGCTCCACCACCACACGTGTGTGTACTCAATACACTCCCCATATATATTAAAAAAATTGCCTTTATCTTTAAACCATAAGTGGGACAAATCCTCCTCTGCAGCTGAGCAGTAGATGGACCAATTTAAGCAAGACTTCCACTAATCCTTTTGTATTGGATTTGAACATTCATACTCATAAAAAACAAATGGATATTTTCATAGCCATCTCTGTTTATTAAAATAATGTATGCAACATCCAAAAATTGCCAGCTCACGTTTAAAAGTGCTGAGTGCCAGCACCAGCATGAACAGCCTTCAGTAATGGAAACAAGCGGCGTGCGTTCCAAACACCGGAACCGGAAATGGCGTCAAAAGGAAGCCGATGCGACCTCTATGCATTTCGTGATCAAAGCACGTCATCAGGAAGTCACAATCACGAAATCATTTCTGGTTCCGGTGTTTGGAACGCACGCCGCTTGTTTCCATTACTGAAGGCTGTTAATGCTGGTGCTGGCACTCAGCACTTTTAAACGTGAGTTGGCAATTTTTGGATGTTATGCATACATTTTTTGAATAAACAGAGTTGCGCTATGAAAATATCCATTTGTTTTTTATGAGTACCAATGTTCAAATCCAATACAAAAGGATTAGTGGAAGTCTTGCTTAAATTGGTCCATCTACTGCTGAGCTGCAGAGGAGGATTTGTCCCACTTATGGCTTAAAGAGAGAGGCACATTTTTTTTAATATATATGGTGAGCGTATTGAGTACACACACACGTGTGGTGGTGGAGCACCAAATTGTATAGGAAGATATGGTATAAGGAGGACACCTTTCTTCACTTGGCCTAAGAAAGAGATCACTTTGATGTCACTTATATTGGACTTTTTGCATATATGCACTTTATGTATATTTTTACTGCTTCTCCTCTAAAAGGAGATTTTTCTGTTATTACTTTTATTGGATATTTTATATGCACTTTATGAATTTTATATGCACTTCATGAATATTTTCATTAATTAATCACTTTATGAGCACAAATCATGTGGTGTAATATGGAAAATGAGTAAGCGCCGTATAATTCAGAATACCCTTATTTTCTTTTTCTTTTTTTCATAAGTGATCACATGACCCCTGTTCTCAGCTGCATAAGGGGCTTGGAGAGGTGGGGGTGGAGATTGCAGGGGTGTATGCTAGCAGGTGGCAGAGAAGCAGCAGTATATTGATTTTCCCAGTGAAGCACAAATCTGACCCTTGGAGGAAAGACAGACTGTGTTCCCAGCTCAGCCAGAAAACTGACCATGCTTGAATGGATGTGCTGCCATGCCTGGTGTGGCCATTTGAAATAGGAAAACGGGAGGAATGGCAAGATACCCAGAAGCTTCACACAAAGGAAGTAATGCAAAGAGAACAAGATGCTTTTATCACAAGAAGATAGTACAACAGACACATATCAGAAATATGAAATGCTGGGGTAACATACATTTTAAGACTGCACATCATTTTCTTTGGCTTCAATAGGAATGTATAAAAATGAACAGAGAGAGGCCAAATGGTGCCGCATCCATATATTGAAGAATTGAGAGAAAGGGTTTGCTGAACCCATAGGGAACAGGAACTTTAAAGGTGCTGAGAAATACCAACAAGCATATTCTTTCTTAAAAAAAAATCCATATATTTATTATAGATACAAAATTTAAAAGGCATGAATCAAAAACAATACAATGTCTTCATGTGAAAGAAACGTATCATACATCACATCAGCAAACCTCTGCTCAACATGTTTCACCTAGACTAGGGCTTCTTCAGGAGGCTTATTGGGGCTGAGTGCAATGAATACTACAAATTAGAAAAATACCGTAAGTACATTTGTAAACACACAGGAAACTTTTGTTTACCATGTTTACACACATGTTATCATACTCATTATGTATATTATATGGAAGATATAGACATACAGGCGGTCCCCTAGTTACAAACATCCGACTTACAAACGACTCCTACTTACAAATGGAGGGAGACAACAGGAAGTGGGAGTAAATCTACCCTTAGAAGGGAAATTCACTCCTGTAAGAGTTATTATGGGGAAAAGGTGTCAACACTGAAGCTTTATCACCAAAATTTGTTTCCAAAACAACCCAAAATTTTCAAAATCCAATTATCATTGGGACAGGAAGTGAGGTGAAATCTTCTGAACAGAAACATAGGCAGCAAAACAAACATTACAGGGGTGTTACCCCCTCCCTATGCTATGAAAAAGCTTAAAAATATTTTTTTGGCTGAAGCTAAACTTAAAAAATGTACCTGTTCCGACTTACATACAAAATTCAACTTAAGAACAAACCAACAGTCCCTATCTTGTTTGTAACCCAGGGACCACCTGTATATAGACTAGTTTAAGAAAAATAAATAAATAAAAAAAAAAAAAAAAAAGGATAGAAACACCTATAAGTAGACATATGGGGCTATATCATAAATTCAATAGCTCAATAATTTACTTTTTTGCCTTTGAATATATTCCCCCAGTGAGAGAGGGGGTGATCACGATAAAATACTCCTTCAACATGAAACTCATTGGATTCAGACCTTGGCAGCCTTAAAGCATCCAGGCCTTAATGATTCCTTATCGTACAAGCCTTTTCTATAATTTGGGTTTGGCTATACTTTCTTCAATCTGCTTTTGATTCCTTGTTTACCCTTTAATGGATCAATATTTATTCTATCTCTTGGAATGAACACAAAGTCCTCTATGGGTTGGAAAAGGCAGTCACTAGGGGACATTCAAATGTCCAGATACCGCAGGTACCTCCCCAGAGAGAACTATTGGATGAAATGGATATTGTAATTATTGAATTTTCACTATGTGTTCAGGATTCATGTATTGTTGCACCTACCTGTAATTAATTGATTTTTTTTTTTATATGCTCTATGGCTGAACATACCATTTCCCTACCAATGAATTATCTTTTGATCTCTGAAATATGAGTAAATGTGACAGTGAATAAGTTAATTGATTTCCTCTGTTTTGGGTTTCTTTTCTTTTACAGGCTTGGAGCCCGAATCACTGTTTTTTGTAGCCATACGGACACCCTGGGCACTTGTTTTTTCTTTGTTTAGGTGGGCCAATCCTGACTTTAACCTGAGCCCTACTGATCCTCACCGGCCATCCTGTCTCTGGAGTCCTCATATCAGCTCCTTTGAGCTGACATTTGGTGGATGCCGCAGCCCATTTCCTCTTCCCCTTAGGAGGAATGGGCTCGAGCATGTCTCCCTCCGGCCACTGGGTGGTACTGTACCAGATGGCCCCTGATCCTATGAGGGGCTGTCCTGCATGGCTGCCCAGCATTCAGCGCTCAGTCGCTGCGTCATCTCCGCCGCCGGGGGATCTCCGAGAATGCGCAGTTGGATCAACGTGTGTCCACACCTCGCCGGTGATGTCAGACGCCGGCAAGGCAGAAGTAGGATTAAACAGCGTGACTTGCCATCACTCTGTCAGAGGCTCAGTGGGAGAGAGATGGTTGCCGGTCTCTGCTCCCCCTCCGATACCCTGTATAGGACATGATACCTGCCTTACTGGTAAATATATACAAACATTTCCCTTTACCTCAACTACTTTAACTGGCTGTTTATGCCACCTTTTGAGAACGGTTTTGGGTACAGGAGCATGCTCTGCTTGTGGGCTGTTCCCTTCCCGCTAATCTACATGTGCAAGTTTGCTTTCTCCAATGCCCTTTAGTTACGCTGGTTACTTACATAAATGTTTATTGCTACCCTAGGTTTGGCTCCCTAACATGGGTCAACGGGGTTGAACACCATCACCCCACAGATCTCCCTAGTCTGCTGCCCCACCAACTAGCCGGCCTCATTAGAGAGAACTCTCCAACATCCATTTGGAATACCATGCTTACCCGTCACATCTCTCCAGGAGAACCTTGGGAGTGTCACATATCCGCTTTTTTCTCCTTGGATGAATTCCTTGGAAATAATACCATAGTTGGCCCTACTTTTTTATCTCCTTTTTGCATAAGGTCATTTGACTTCAAGTGTCCCTGTCAGGGACCGGTGTGACCAGAAATGTGTGGACTGCAACAGAGTGTACCAAATGCAGGTAAAGTGTAAATATTATCATTTATTATATGATAAATGAAATAACAAGAAAACGCACCTCCAATATAGTGAATAGTGAAAACAACCAGTAAATAATTCAACAGTGAACACACACACCAAATAACAGACAAATCCAATATAAACAGCACGAGGGATATCCTAATCATAAACTTGCCAGAGCCAGGGTCATACACGGGAGATCAAGCAAGGGGAAGCTGGGAGCAGACAGAACAGGGAAAGGGGGGTCAGGAGCCGGACTGAATGGGTAGGAAGGGATCATGTTGCAGGATCAAGGTTGGAGTCCAGGGACAGGAGACGGGAAACAGGCATCAGGAAACCAGGAACACAGGAACGCAGAGCAGAGGCACAAGGAGACAATACCAAGGCAAATTAACACAGCAATCCCCAGGTTTAAATAAACTTCCTGCAATCAATCTCAGGTGATGCCTGATTGCAGGAGATGATGGGTCAGGTCCTGACTGCCGACAGACACCTGCTGGTGGACACCGGAACTGCTCAGCCTCCGACTGCTAAGGGACACCCTCTGGTGGGCACCCCAACTGCAGCCCATAGGTCTGGGGGCTACAGTGCTGCCAACAGGTGAAACCGTTACTGACAGTCCCATTCCCTAATTTTTGTGACCAAAATTAATACTGAATGAACTATTACTATTACTACCACATGTACCTCTTTTTGTAGGTAGTTCAATATCTTGCCTTCTATGGCTCACTAGGTGCTGGTATAGGGTCCAAGCCTGCAGTTTGTTTTAACCCTATGCTTTCTGTCATGATGTATTAATCATGGAAAAATCAGCAGGTGCTAATTGGTGTTTTCGGCCTCTAAAGCAAAAAAAAAAATGTCTTTCCTTTTTACAGTTATACATATTTTGATATCTATATGTGTGTTTCTTCTATATAATATACATTATGAGTATGATAACATGTGTGTAAACATGGTAAACAAAAGTGTCCTGTCTGTTTACAAATGTACTTACTGTATTTTTCTCATTTATAGTATTCATTGTACTCAGCCCCAATTAGCCACCTGAAGAAGCCCTAGTCTGGGTGAAACATGTTGAGCAGGGGTTTCCTGATGTGATGTATGATACGTTTCTTTCACATGGAGAAATTGTATTGTTTTTGATTAATGCCTTTTAAATTTTGTATCTATAATAAATATATGGAATTTTTTTAAACAAAGAATATGTTTCTTGGTATATCTCTGCACCTTTAAAGTTCCTGATCCCTATGGGTTCAGCAAACCCTTTCTCTCAATATTTGGCTTCAATAGGGTTTAAACCGAGAAAAAAAAGTGTGGGGCTATTTTTTCCACATGATATGTGAGATAATGTATCCCCATCATAATTTACCATACTTCAAAGACATGACTAAAAGTGTGTAGAAATCTCCTGAATACAGGAGAATCTCACATATATCCCATTGTCAATAGGTAAAATCATTGCAAGATACTTCTTTACTTATGTGTTGGTGACAAACATAAACTGTTTTGTTTCACTGCTAATCCTCTCCTTTTTCTTCATTCACAGAAAATAAAAATCTGCAACTGTGGAAATGTATACATCAACAATGTTTTGATCACCTTGCCAAGAATTCTAGGTTTGTACATGTTAGTCTCTTTATGTTGCTGCTGTAGAACATGGAGACAGCTGTGACTACACTAGATCTTTTCTTTATATTGTGGACTGAAGATGTTGTGGGAAATGGTTTAGACATTGTTATAGAATATAACGTTTTTACATAGTTACATTGGTCCAACTTGGGCCAATGTAAGTTTGTATGGGCCATACCTCTAAGATCCCAGTGAAAGCTGGAAATCACTGTAGTAGCCAATGCTATTACAGTGATTGCTGCTAGCTTCTATGTCAAACAGCTGCAGCTTAGTGAACACAGGAGGTCATCTGCTATGCACTGGTAACATTCAGAAAATATTTATCATTTTCTAAATGAATGCAAATGTTTTCTGATTGGAGAATATGCTTTGCCCCTCCACCTTGCTCAATCAGAGAATGTTTTGCATTCTTTGAGAAAATGCACAGTGTTACCTACATGGCACCTATATGCCAAGTAAGGGACTTCCAGTGTTCACAGTGAGGCAGGGAAGCCATTCGACAAAATATCTTATTACTGGAGGATGAGGATGTCTCAACCAATCGGGCATTGTAAGCTAAAATATTTTTTTTCCAATGACTATCTCCATTGGATATATTTTTGGCATGTCTGTCTGTCATATATGCCAATGGTAGTTTCTGAAACAGCTATATGGGCATATCCAAATCTATACATGTCACCTAGAATTTTGATGTCCCTGGCTGTACGCATATGTGCCATTGTTAGCTTAGAGAGTACAGTCAGGTTAAATTGTGGCGTTTCTGTTTATATAGTTTTATTTGAACATTTTACAGGTATGATTAGTATTTGCTTCCCTTTCATCTTGATGACAAGTGATTTCATCAACTGGTTGTTTAAGATTATTTCCTTAACATATACCTAAAGGCAAATGCCTTTTTTTAGTTTTTGACAGACTAGAGAGAGATTAGAACATCTGTCAGGTTTTTTTTTTGCTGCCTATGTCCCCTTAAGGGAGATTTTCCCTCTCTATTTATCCCATTCACTGTTATCACTGAAAGTGAAAATGTAAAAAAATCCAAAATGTTGGGTTGTCCCCAGAATTGTAATAGAGTGGGAACTTCCAATGGTGACCCTGGGAGCAACCAGGGATTCCCTCACTTTCGTGGTATTTCTTTTTTTCCCCCTCTTTGGCTATGGGACAGGAAGTGAAGGGCAATTTCCCCAATGGGACACAGATGGTAAAAAATGGGTTGGCATGGGTTATAACCCACCTTTACTACATCCAAAATGAAAAAAGCTTGCCTTTAGCCCTAGTGTACTGGTAAAAAGTATGTTTTCTGCAAAAGCAAAACATTTGGTGTGAGATGAAAAGTAAAAGGACTATTTAAAATCCATTTTATTCAAATCGATTGTCTTTGCCAGGAAAAATCACCATCTATAGATATGCAGCATACTATATCTACGTTGTAACACCATTTGGTCTTACTGTGGAGGTCCAGGTGAAGCCAGTATTTCAGCTTTCTATCTCTGTGACGTCTTCATTCCAGAACAAAACTACAGGTAATAACTATCAAATGGCATACAAATAGATACCGTATTTTGTAAGGCCAGCCTAGATATGTGGTGGTTTTTATACCAAAATAAACCACCAGCCAGATTTTAGCTGTCATGTTGCTTCCTCTGGGTAGAAAATAACAACAAGCGTCTAACTAGTTACAAGACTTATTATTAGCAACAACCACACATCTTTTTCTCTCAAGTTATTATGAAGAAGCCTTGTGGTAGCTTAACATTGATTTTTATAACTTTTATATGTATATGTTCTGAGAGGCTAGATACATAACTACAAATGAATGAGTGAAATCCAACGTGGTCTCTGATCATCTAAAAACAGAAAACTCTAGAGAAGGGACTTCACATATTGTAATGTCTTGAAGCTTAAGAGATTCTGTTACCTGCCTGTTTGTGAAGCAACCATCCAGTGACTGTTTGCCGATCAGTTCCATGTTGTCTTCTTGTTGGTCACTGATCTGCTGGGTGGTTGTTTATTGCTTGTTGATTGGATCCTGCTGGGCATTCACCTGTAAGTAAGCTGCCCATTGGCTGGTTGTCTGAGAATAAGCCATCTGGGGATCACTTTCTTGCTCAGTAGCTATCCATCAGTTGGCAGGCTGTGTTTTTTGTGTGTTTAGGTTATCCATCTCTGGTGCCTTGTCTGTGGTATTCTTGGGTCTTCTTATGATCTACTTTTGCCTGTACTTACTTGTTCAATGTTACATACTGTATATGTGTGTATATGTGCATGCTGCTTCTAACTCCGGGTGTGCCTTGAGCACAAGTTCCTATGAGCATGCAGTTACCTGCTGATACTCCCTCGTGAGAGTATACATGTATACATGATTGCTCACTAAAGTGGGTCTTTTTTGGCCAGTTACACTTTAAAGTGAGATGTAGACCACAGAGACGGGTTACCATCTATAACATTCATTTCCTTTTCACTGTGGATAATTCAGTGGCTCAATGATTGCTCCTTGGTTTCTATTTCCAGCTTTTCCTAAGTCATATTTGCCATATTCTTGCTTTGTCTTTATTTGGCTATTTGCCTTGTTTCTGTATCAGAAAGCTCTCAAAGGGTCTTTTAGAACTAGCCATGCTCTTTTGTTCTCAGTGGAACTTGGGTATTCAGGCCTAGAGAAGAGTGCCCTCCTTTTACTGTACTAGAGTTTTGGAGTATGCCATGCCTTAACTCCCCTCCAGTTTAAAATTCTTCAAGCAAGAAATTTAAAACAACTGAGTTATTGGAGCTGGAATGCATGGTCTGGTGCTTGTGGTGGCGGGCAACCACTGTACTATTAGGGAACAACCAGCTATTACCAGCGCCCCCGTCGGGTGGCGCTACACAGGGCTATAGGTATGACTTTGTAGGGAGTGTATCAGACCTCTGAAGAGTGACCACTGCTTCCACACAAAGAGCAAGGGCCTCACTCTGAAGCTCCTGCAATGGAACAATTTTTCTAGTCAGGCTGTGGATACTTTAAAAATAAACGAAACTATGAAATTAACACCATTTGATTTGATGCATCTGGAATGTATTTACCAGATTTAAACTAACTATTTAGTTGAACTTTAACTGGCTACAAATAGTGTTGAGGGAACCCGGACTGTAAAGTTTGGGTCCGCACCGAACTTTTGGGTGTCCGGGACCCAGACCCAAACCCGGACTTTTCAAAAAAAGTCCGGGTTCGGGTCCGGGGTTCTGGTAATTTTACTAATAGTTCTGAAAATTGCTGTAAAAAAGTCCTGGAAAGTCCTAGAGGTCTGCAAAAGGAAGGAAGATTGGGGTAAGGGTGGGACAAGTGCCCTACAAAGAAATGGGGACAGGGAAATAACTTTAAATATTTAAAAAAAAATAAAAACATAAAAAAATCAAAAATGGAGGTGGATGTGTCAGGCCCAAGGGAGTTGTGATAAACATCGGTCAATTTCAAGTTGATTTATCAATCAAATTTAGACCATTTATGTAAGGTCTACGTAGTTTAGTTTACCACAATTAAAGTATCAAAGCAAATAAAAATTTCATAGGTGTCGGACTGATCTTTTTAACAAGGTAACGTCCTCGAAGTCTCACTCCGGGAACGAGAAACACACCTTCGTCACCAGTGAGAAGTCTCCAGACTATGTGAG
>BLSH010372774.1:15688-27876 GCA_018402905.1 Glandirana rugosa | reverse complement strand
TTTTACTTGATTTTAATTTATTTTCCCTATCCCCATTTATTTGTAGGGCACTTGCCCTAGTTTGAAGATGATTTTAGAACAGTTATATGGCTTCTACCGTTAATTAATACTTTTCAGACACAGTTTGAAGATGATCCACATTCACCTCCATTTTTGCTTTTTTTATGTTTTTATTTTTTTAAAAATATTTACAGTTATTTCCCTGTCCCCATTTTTTTGTAGGGCACTTGCCCTACCCTTACCCCCATTTTACTTCCTTTTGCAGCCCTCTGGGGCTTTCCAGGACTTTCCTACAGCCATTTTTGTGCCTAAAAGTTCGGGTCCCCATTGATTTCAATGGGGTTCGTTGTCCGTGCGATCGTTCGGGTTCCGTCCGGACCCGGACCCGGACTTTGTCCCGAAGTTCGGACGGACCAGCAGAACCCGAACTTCCAGGTGTTCGCTCAACTCTACTCATGAGTCATCACCTGATGCTCCTAGCAGGAAGGATATTTAAACCCTTTCTGCCATGTGCTTAGTGCCTTGGTGTTGGTCTCCATGTGCCCCTGACCTGTTATCCTGAATCTTGAATTTGTTCCCGGACCCCTGTCTTGCAGCCTGATCCTTTCCCACCTGCTCTCTCTCTCATCTGATCCCTGGTCCTGCCTTGTCTTGCTCCCAGCTCCCTCTGACTGATCTCCTGTGTATGACTCTGGCTTGGCTACTTTTACGGTTTGGCATTTCCCTATCTGCTGTATATACTTTGTTTAAGCAGTGTTCTTTGTGTGTCACTATTTTGTTATTTGGCTCTTTTACACTGTTTGGTATATTGGAAGTGTGTTTACATCATTATCCACTTATCTTTTAAATAAATTATATTATTTACACTACTTGTGCCTGGCATTCTCTGTTGCAGTTCACACATCTCTGGTCACACCAGTTGCTGACATAACACGAGGCCAGTTCTGACCAGAAGTGACTGCACAGGGAAGCTATTTTGGCTCTGCTGTTGTTTGTGGTAAGATGCATCCAGAGGAGGTTGTCTACTTTTCCTTGCTGGTGACAGAGGAGAAAGAGTATTGCTGCCAGATACCGAAGGAGTGATCCAGTGATCAGCTGTTAGAATGCATTCGTCTAGCTTATTCCCTAGTTGATCATGGCAGTATGTTGTTTGGAGATGTTCAGCCATTAATTCAAGTCTGTGCAGAGTTGGCTTTGTCCAGTACTCCTAAAGGTAGTGATGACTTTCTTCTGCCCTTCAGTATGGCTCTGATTGAATCGCTGGTTTGGTTATTATAAACTGACTCTGCTTATTTCTTTGAGTATTATTCAGCATGTTCTCATCAGGTGCTAGTGGAGTGTCTTAACGCAGTGCAGTCTCTTGTCAGACAGGCCGTATGTAAACTGAGTTTTGTTCAGCCATTACTACAGGTTTGGTCAGACATGTTGCATTCAACCCCAGTCAACTCACACCAAGCCATTCCTGCTGTTAGACACCTGCCTTCTCAAATATCTCTCTCTCCATCACCCAAAACAGCCACAGTTGCGGCCCAGTATACCCTGCTACCAACTATGTGTCAGTACCCTGTTTCCACTTGCTGCACCTACCCCGCCTTTAATCCATTGACAATACCTCTTCCCTATTACCTACGGCAACCCCACAGAAATCTTCCTTAGCAACTGCTCCCTCTTTTTCACCATCCCTCGGCTTTTCGCTCCCATCAGCTGCACCCCCTGCTCGCATCCCTGCATCCACATGCAGAACCTTGGTGACTAAACCCAAAAATAAATTGAAGTTTTTTCCAACTTGGACAATCCTGCCACTATCCAAATCCACCTCCAGACCAGCTGATCTGTTCCAGTCTGCCTCCACTCCAGCCGATCTGTTCCAGCCTGCCTCCACACCAGCCGATCTGCTCCAGCCTGCCTCCACACCAGCCAATCTGTCCCAGCCGGCCTCCACACCAACTGATCTGTTCCAGCCGGCCTCCACACCAGCAAATCTGTTTCAGCCTGCCTCCACACCAGCCGATCTGTTCCAGCCTGCCTCCACACCAGCCGATCTGTGCCCGATGTCCAGTCTGCTGATCCTGTATCCGCTGTCCAGCATGATGATCCAGTGCCCGCTGTCCAGTCTGATGATCCAGTGCCCGCTGTCCAGTCTGATGTCCCAGTGCCTACTGTCCAGTCTGATCCAGTGCCCGCTGCCCAGTCTGATGATCCAGTGCCCGCTGCCCAGTCTAATGATCCAGTGCCCTCTGCCCAGTCTTATGATCCAGTGCCCACTGCCCAGTCTGATGATCCGGTGCCCGATGTCCAGTCTGATGATCCGCTGTCCAGTCTGATGTTCGGGTGCCTGCTGTCCAGCCTGATGTCCTGGTGACTGCTGCCAAGTCTGATGTTCCGTGCCCACTGCCCAGTCTGATGTTCCAGTGCCCGCTGTCCAGCCTGATGTTTCCAGTGCCCGCTGTCCAGCCTGATGTTCCAGTGCCCACTGTCCAGCCTGATGTTCCAGTGCCCACTGTCCAGCCTGATGTTTCAGTACCCTCTGCCCAGTCTGATAATCTGGTGCCCGCTGTCCAGCCTGATGTTCCAGTGCCTGCTGTCCAGCCTGATGTTCTGGTGCCTGCTGTCCAGCCTGATGTTCCAGTGCCTGCTGTCCAGTCTGATGATCTGGTGCCCGCTATCCAGTCTGATGATCCAGTGCCCGCTGTCTAGTCTAATGATTCAGTGCCCGCTGTCCAGTCTGATGATCCGGTGCCTGCTGTCCAGTCAGATGATCCAGTGCCCACTGTCCAGACTGATGATCCGGTGCCCGCTGTCCAGCCTGATGATCTGGTGCCCGCTGTCCAGTCTGATGAACCAGTGCCTGCTGTCCAGCCTGATGATCCGGTGCCCGCTGTCCAGCCTGATGATCCGGTGCCCGCTGTCCAGCCTGATGTGCCTCTGCCCGCTGCCCAGCCTGATGTGCCTCTGCCCGCTGCCCAGCCTGATGTGCCTCTGCCCGCTGCCCAGCCTGATGTGCCTCTGCCCAGCCTGATGTGCCTCTGCCCACTGCACAGCCTGATGTGCCTCTGCCCACTGCCCAGCCTTACGTGCTGATGATCCGCTGTCCAGTCTGATGTTCGGGTGCCTGCTGCCCAGCCTGATATGCCAGCTGCTCAGTTGGATTGTTGTGTAAAGGCTGAGTGTCCACCTGTTAATGGGTCTGAAAGCTCTGAACCCTCATGTGCCTTATATGGGTTATCTGCTTGGCCTAAGATTCAGTTGACGGTTGCCTCGGTTGAGTCCCTCTGGCAGTGTGTTGCTCCTATGGCGCCCAAGCCTGATGGTCCGGACATAACCTTGGTAACTGATAGCTGCATTAGCCTTCATGGCCCTGGTCATGTTAAGCTCCTAGGGAAGGGCAGAGTACTATCTGTGCCTTGCCATGATCTAGGAGCGACTGCCACAGCTCCGGGTGTACTAGGGACCCAGGTTGGGTAACCAGTGCCTCAGAAAGACCTATTTGGCTTTTGATGTGCAGTGCAAGTCCTGGAAACCAGGCAAGCTATTTAGTTATGACAAGACACATCAATGTCTGTATTCCGGTACTGTCACATGACCCCAGGGCTAAATTTGAAGATAACCCCAGCATTGGGGTATCTGCTGTTTTGAGGGACTTGAAGTGTTGAATGTGCTACATCTCAGGGAATCTGGCCAGCAGGACGCCTAGCCAGTCGTTTGACCCCAACACTGGGATACTCAGCCAGTTGCCTGACCCAGGCGAGGGGACAGGTTACCTATCGATGGATCTTGGCAATAGGGCATTTTCCTTGGAACCTGGCATTTCTTCAGCTTACAAGGAACTTCTTCTGTGGACTTATGTAACAAAAGACTTTTTCTTATGGATTGGTTCAGCTACTGCTGTTTGGAGCGTCATGAGGCTGTTCCTTAGAAGTACTGTCAGGAAAAGTCTCACCAGCTGGTGGCACGCTCAGGGATCCATGGGCTGTAGTTCCAGTATCCACCAGTGGGTGTCAGTAAAGGGCTCACCTGTTGGTGGCACTGTGGCTTCTGGATCCATGGGCTGCAGTTCCAGTGTCCACCAGCGGGTGTCTCCCAGCAATCAGAAGCTCATAAGTCATCACCTGATGCTTGTTGCAGGAAGGATATTTAAACCCTTTCTGCCATGTGCTTAGTGCCTTGGTGTTGGTCTCCATGTGCCCCTGACCTGTTATCCTGAATCTTGAATTTGTTCCCGGACCCCTGTCTTGCAGCCTGATCCTTTCCCACCTGCTCTCTCTCTCATCTGATCCCTGTTCCTGCCTTGTCTTGCTCCCAGCTCCCTCTGACTGATCTCCTGTGTATGACTCTGGCTTGGCTACGTTTACGGTTTGGCATTTCCCTATCTGCTGTATATACTTTGTTTAAGCAGTGTTCTTTGTGTGTCACTATTTTGTTATTTGGCTGTTTTACACTGTTTGGTACATTGGAGGTGCATTTATATCATTATCCACTTATCTTTTAAATAAATTATATTATTTACACTACTTGTGCCTGGCATTCTCTGTTGCAGTTCACACATCTCTGGTCACACCAGTTGCTAACAGTGCCCATCAACGCAGTCTAACCCATGCCCATAAACGCAGCCTAACCTGTGCCCATCAACATGACCTAACCAGTGCTCATCAACACAACCTAACCAGTGCCCATCAACGCAGTCTAACCTGTGCCCATCAATGCAGCTTAACCTGTGCCCATCATTGCAGCCTCACCTGTGTACATCATTGCAACCTCACCCATGCAGCCTCGTCTGTCTCCATCATTGCAGCCTCACCTGCGTCCATCATTGCAGCCTCACCCATGCAGCCTTGCCTGTGTCCATCATTGCAGCGTAACCTGTGCAGAGCAAGAGAGAGGGCGGTTGGTTCACCTTAGGGGAAGAAGAGAGCTAGCCGGGATCAGGAAGCAGGAATAGCCCGCTGTAACAGCTTACGTTAGATTACATTACAATTACCGTCCGCTCGTGGTTACACACTCCTGGCTCGGCACTTGTGATGGACAGAACATGCCCTAGCATTGGACTGGTGTTCTGTCTGTCACAAGCGCCAGATCAGGAGGGCGGGATCTGTGTGTAACCATGAGCGGACCGCAATTGTAATGTGATCTAATGTACTCTCTTACAGCGGGCTATCCCGGCTGGCTCTCCACTTCCCCTGTGATGATACAGCTACCCTCTCTCGTGCTCTGGGAGAACGGCTCCCATTCATCCCCTCCTGTCGGCGGCGTTGCTGAAACCCCCCCCGCTCCCAGGCAGCCCAGCTCCTCGCCAGCCCTCATTTTCACGAGTAGGCGAGTGGAAACTTTGAGGGCTGACTTTCTGATTCCCATGGTTGTTCTTTTAGCATGTTGTGGATGGTAAAATGTATCATGCACAAGCACATTTTTTTTTAAGATGCCTATTGGTATTTTTCTTAATTCTTAGATTAGTTTTCTGTGCCCACGGGTCGCCCCTCCTCTTTTAAAGGGCATTATTTACCTTTCTCAAATGAGAGTCTCTGCTAGCTACAGTGGCTAGCAGCATTATGGTAGCAGAATCTAGTTATAGGGTAGAAAAGATCAGTGCTGTGTTACCAGAGATCTGAGATCTTTCATGCAGCACAACCCACCCCTAGGCACACAGTAAAATATATAGGGATTAACAAAGGCACTGCAAAATAGACTGTTTAAAATGTGACCACATTTATGGCCAACAAGTTCAAATTATTGTGATGCAAATACTTTGCAAATGCCAGTTACTCACTGCAAAATCGATTTTTTTTTGTATACCTTACTTTCACCACTTTTAATTTGTTTTGAGGTCTTTGTGGAAACTTTAACGGAATTGAAAATGATGACTTCGGGACATTGAGTGGTGTTGTGGAGACAACTGTTTCGAGTTTTGCCAACTCTTTTAAAGATGAAGCTTCATGCCCTGATGTGCCTTTCATACATGATAGCCCATGTTCCAAGAGCACAGATAAAGGTAAACCTTTCATTCATAAGAATGGAGATTATAAAAAATGAGTAAAACAGCAGTAGAGCAGGTGCTGCACCATAATTTGTTTTCTTCAGAAGCCTACTTTACCGCTGTTGCTCCTTTATTTGTGTATGAATCTTAATCCCATGTGAGGGCGGTGCCTTCCCATGCAGGCAGTCCCATTTCTGTCAATTGGGGCACAGCTGCTGCTCCCAATGTGACATCCGTGGGGGGCTTTAGAATTATGGTACTTTAATTTAACTAAAATATTAATAACCTGGCAGTAAGTTAATGGTTACCGAGATTATTGACGTGATATGATACTGTTTTGCAGGAGACTATGCCAGTCATTGGTGCTTCCATTTAGTAAACAAAACTGGTGTGTTTGCTTCTTGTCACGATGTGCTGGATCCCAAATCCTATTTTGAGGTAATAAAAAAGACAAATAAAGTGACTAGAAATGTGATAGTTGTATTGAAAACAGTTGATCCAAACTGCCCTGGGTTGGGTTGGAGAAGAAATTCAAACCTGAACCACCCCACTGAACTCGATGGAAACCAAATCTATCAAACTAAAGATAAAGGGATTTTATTAAGAACTTACCGTAAAATCCTTTTCTCTGAGTTCACTGACAGACGCAGCCCTTCATTGACAAGTGGGGTTTATGCACATCCTACTAGGAGTAGACTAGGCAAATAGAAAAAAAGTAAGCTGCCCCCTCCAAGGGGGCCGTCCTCACTCCTGCATATAACCCCCCTGCATAGCATATCAGTTCGTAAACAAGCCGTACAAACGCAGAGGGGTGGGTGCTGCGTCTGTCAGTGAACTCAGAGAAAATGATTTTACGGTAAGTCCTTAATAAAATCCCTTTTTCTCTTACATTCACTGACAGACGCAGCTCTTCATTGACAAGTGGGGATGTCCCAAAGCAGTGTCATTCAAGAGGGGTGGGTAAACAACAACAACTGTACCCAACAGATCCTCTCAGGAGGCGCCAGCCGCGCCTACACCGCCGCCTGTAAAACTTTACGGCCAAAAGCAGCATCCGCGGATGCTGACACATCAACTTTGTAAAACTTAGCAAACGTGTGTACCGAGGCCCAAGTAGCCGCCTTGCACACCTGGGACACCGAAGCTTGGTGTCTGAAAGCCCAGGAAGTACTAACTGCCCTGGTGGAATGAGCCGTGACTGGAAAAGAGGGACTTTGCCCCGAACAGTACACGCATGGGTCACGGTCTGTCTGATCCAACGGGAAACAGTAGCCGACGAGGCCGCTAACCCTTTGCGTGGTCCTTCTGTCAGCACAAACAATGCATCAGACTCCCGAATGGAAGCTGTAGCCGCCAAATACACCTGCAAGGCCCTCACGACACATCCAAAGAATGCAAATCAATCTCCTTGGGATGCGACAGGTGCGGACATAATGAAGGGAGAACAATATCCTCATTAATGTGAAAAGAGGAGACCACCTTCGGTAGAAACGAAAGGGAAGGTTGCAAGACCGCCTTGTCCTTATGAAGGACCAAATAAGGAGACTTACAGGACAATGCTGCCAACTCAGACACCCGCCTAGCGGATGTAATGGCCACCAAGAAAGCCACTTTTTGCGACAGCAATTGCAAGGGAATATTCCTGATCTTCTCATATGGCTGTTTCTGCAGTACAGAAAGTACCAAATTCAAATCCCACGGTGCCAAAGGCGACTGTACCTGAGGAGCCACATGGCGTACACCCTGTAAAAATGTACGTATCAACGAATGTGACGCCAAAGGCCGTTAAAAGAGAATCGCCAGAGCCGAAATCTGACCCTTGAGAGTACTCAATGCCAATTTGTTATCCAGGCCCTGCTGCAAAAAAGCCAGCACCCTGGACACAACGTAAGAGCGGGGGTTCCAACCCCCCATCTCACACCAGGCAATATAGGCCTTCCAGGTGCGATGATAAATCTTGCGCGAAGTACACTTGTGCGCATTAAGCATGGTAGGGATCACGGAGTCAGAGACACCCCTATCCCTCAACACCTGGGACTCAATAGCAAAGCCGTCAAAGCCAGCGAGGGTAAAGCAGGGTGCAGGATGGGTCCCTGTGACAGCAGATCTGACTGAACCTGAACCGGGAGGCCGCGCAGCTTTACCGTCTTTTGACTATCGACCAATTCAGGGGGAGGAAAGACTTTCCCAACGTTAGAGCCGGGGCCCGAAGCCATCAGGTCAACGATCCTCTGGTCTGATGATCCAGTCTGATCAGCTGGTCCAGGGACAGCGGAGACTTGTTCCACCGTGACAGAATCGTTCGCTGTAGGAGCCGAGTGTGACTCTGGGCGTAAGGTATCGCCTCAAAGGCTGAGACCATGAGCCCCAACACCCGCATACAGAACCGTAAAGAGGACCTCTGGTGTGACAGCAGGGTTCGCACCGCTGCCTGCAGTGTTAGTAACTTGACCGGAGGTAAGAACACCTTCACCTTCTCCGTGTCCAGAATCAGACCCAGATACTCCAGTCAACAGGACGGGGTCAACATTGACTTCTGCAGGTTGATCAGCCAGCCAAAGTCTTTCAACGAGGCCATGGTGATAGCAACATTCTCCTCCAGGGCCGAAGCAGACTCCGCTCACAGGAGTAAGTCATCGAGGTATGCTACTACCGTAATGCCTCTCTGCCTCAATAGCGCCAGCATCGGAGCCACCAGCTTGGTGAACACCCGAGGAGCCGAGGCCAGACCGAAGGGAAGTGCCACAAATTGGTAATGTAGACCCCCCACCGCAAAGCGCAGAAAACGCTGGTGTCGGGGACAAATGGGAACATGGAGATACGCGTCCCTGATATCCAGTGACGCCATGAAGTCCCCTTGGTGCAGGGCGGCCACGACCGATCGGACAGATTCCATCCTGAATTTTCATGCCTTCACAAAGTGGTTTAGCGCTTTTAGGTCCAGGACTGGCCTGACCCCACCCTTTTTGGGCACCACAAAGAGGTTTGAGTAGAAGCCGCGGAATCTTTCCAGCAGAGGTACCGGCACAATCACCCCTTGTTCGGAGAGCGTCTGAACAGCCCCTAGGAGAGCCTCTCGACGTCCCTGAGGGAGTCTCAAGTTCGATGGGAAGAACCTGTCTGGGGGTAGAGTGCTGAACTCTATCCTGTATCCTGCGGACACCACTTCCTGCACCCACCGGTCAGAAATGCGGGCAGTCCACCTGTCAGCAAACCCCAGAAGTCGGCCCCCCACCCTGAAAGAGAAGATCCGTGAGACCCTTTTAAGACGCATGGTCACCCGACCAACAGCGCAACCACAGCACCCGTCTGATAATGACTGCAAAAACAGACATCTTAGACAGCATGGGAAGCAGGTCCAAAGCTGCGTCACACAGGTACCGAAAACCCTGTATCAGATGGTCTGCCCGCTGTGATGCCTCAAGCGAGCACCCGCAGCTCAACTCATTGTGCAACTCAGTCGCACACTCCGTAAGGGATTGCGCCACCATGGCTGACGCCAGAGCTGGTCTCATGGCTGACCCCTCCACCAAGAACAGTGCCTTGGATACCACCTCCATTCGCCTATCGGCCAGATCCTTAAAAGAGGGAGACCCCTCTAAGGGGATGGTCGTTGCGTTATTCAGGCGAGCCACCGGAGGGTCCACTGGGGGGATGCCCACTTCTTCACAAAACTATCCTCAAAAGGATAGCGTACAGCGAAACATTTGGGCAAGGAAAAGGAGTCCTGCGGATGCTGCCATTCCTTATAGACCAGCCGGTCAAAGAATTGATCATAGGGATAAGCCCTGGGGGACCGAGGTGGCTTGAAAGACCCACAAACGTAGGCAGACTCCTGCGACTCCCCGGATTGGTCCAGTCTCAAGGACGCATGGATATTGGCGATCAGGGAGGCCACCAGCACCCTCTCTCGTGCTACCGAGGCCCCCTGGTCTTCCTCACCATCCGAGGGCTCCAGTTCACCATCTGAGAGCTCCACCGGGGTCCCCGTGACCACTGAGGCCCCTTCCGGTTCAGAATCCTCCCCTGAGGAAGGAGGGGGGGGTGGATGCTTTTTAGGCACCCCCTTAGCACGGCACATCACCTCTTGGGGAAAAAATCCCCCAATACGGACCTTAGCTGATCCAGGGGAACCAGAGGGCCCAGCGCAGGTTGTGCTTCCACCGACTCCTCCTTGGAAGAACCTGCAGGTTCAGCCGCCATTGCACCACCGGAACACTGACAGGCCAAAAGGCCCTGACACCCCCACAATGCAGCCCCACCACTGCCCCACAGAGCAACCGGGAGACACCCAGGAGGTCTGCACCCACCGCTACCAGCACCCCAGGGAGAGCCCAGCTATACTTGCTGTGTATAATTTCCCTTCAGCACTGCATCACAGTAGGAGTGCTTTGACCGCCATTTAGGTGCCTACGCCGCCCTGTGCCTTCCACGCTGTCCTAGAGGGAAAGAGGAAGAAGCGGCGTCAGCCACACATTTTCATCCACAGGCACATCAAACATTGCCACCGAGCGGTCACAAGAGGCCAAAGCCTGTCACACAGGCCGTGACTATAGCAAAATGGCTGCCGGTGCACCACTAGAGGCCAAAATAGCCCACAAAATGGCCGCGGCTACGGCAAAATGATGGCGATCCTCTGCAAAATGGCAGCGGCTTGAGCTGGGGTGCGGTGCGGGGGGGTGTAGGAGGGGGCGACACCAAGACAAACAGGGGGACCTGTAGCCCGAGAAACTCTCCACCAGCTGGCCTAGTCCGCCAAATGCCCAGCCCCCCCTCCACACCACTAGGGAGGGGGTCACTCACCAATCCGACTGGCATAGCGGGTAGCCACCCGGTAGCAGACCTTCCTCCCATCTGGTGAGGAGGGATGCTGCAGGCCAAGCGCCCCTGGACGTGAGCACAGCCCGGTCACTGGACGCAAGTGGGGGTCACACACTGGCTTCCCGCACGGAATGGGTACGATGCGGCGGACCCCACCAATGCTAAGGGTAGCTCGCATCGGTCGGCCGTGCTGGGGACATTTCAGGATTCGAGATATCCTCTATGCCCCAGCCGGCTACTTGATAGCAGTCTTCATCAGATAGCTTGAAAAGCCCAAAGAAAAAAAAAATCTGGGGAACCGCAGGTCCCAGCAGGGAACCAGGTCTAACTCTTTGCACTAGGCATAATAAAACTGATATGCTATGCAGAGCAGGGGGGGTTATATGCTGGAGTGAGGACGGCCCCCTGGGAGGGGTCAGCTTACGTTTTTTCTATTTGCCTAGTCTCTTCAGGGAACTTCAGGGAAGCCTATCCTGCCACTCCCACCTAACAACTACACTCCTTATTTTCTCAATCAGCTCATCTCCCGCAGTTTACTGCCCTTTTGTATTATTCAGCCCTCCCTCTTAGATTGTAAACTCTAACGAGCAGGGCCCTCTGATTCCTCCTGTATTGAATTGTATTGTAATTTTACTGCCTGCCCTAATATTGTAAAGCGCTGCGCAAACTGTCAGCGTTGTATACATCCTGTATAATAATAAATAATAATAATAGTCTACTCCTAGTAGGATGTGCATAAACCCCACTTGTCAATGAAGGGCTACGTCTGTAAGAGAAATCTATTTTCTGGGATCATTGGTAAGGGGTTGTCAGAAAAATAAAATCCAATATAATTTTGCCTGCGTATACATGTATGGTCCATGCAGATAAAGACTCCAAAATCAGGTATAAACAAAAATGCCAGGAACTGTGCACCTCTCCCTTTGAATGTCCAACCTGGGTTTGGAACGATCTGAAACAAATGAAAAACAAGGGAAGCACAACCTAGCACAATAAAACCTTTTATTTAGTTGACATAACCACACAACATAAAATGCACTCACATGATAATATGCTAGTACACTCACGTAAAATACAACACACCAATACAGTTGATTTATTTTCCAAAATAACACGATCCAACACGAAGGGAACAAAAAGTAAACAAAGTCTAGCAAGGTTTGGGTCCAACCTGTAAGTTTCCCTCTCCACGTGTCAAGGACCGTAAAAACAAATATGGACTAAAACCTCAGAAATAGACGTACCTGGTATGTACATATGCGTCCGTTTTAATATAACCTAAAATAAAAAGACTGTTGGGGAATGGTTACTAGGGTCTTTTATCTAAAGAGAATGTCTGCATCGGGAAGTAACTGTTCACCCCAAATACGTGTAGGATGATCCTCATCTGATAATA
>BLSH010372761.1:1036891-1059065 GCA_018402905.1 Glandirana rugosa | reverse complement strand
GCGCGCACACGGCGCGAGTTCGCGGCCGCCGTCGTATGACGGCGATTCGCGTTACAGCGCCACTTTGTCGCCGTCAAATGCCGATCAGCCGTCGGCAAGTGGTTAAAGTGAATGTGACTGTCGGCGAGTCAACAGCAGGCCAGAGGAGGAGCCGCAGAAAGGTGTGCTTGATGTGTCAAGTAACGAGGCCTCAGTCACATTCACTTTAAAGGGATGGCTTGTGATGCGGCAGTGACACAACAAGATGAGGGACGTAGCGGCAGCAGGTAAATCCCCAGTGCTATTGACGTGACGAATATGATATACTGGAAGCAAGAGGTATATCTATGTGAGCAGTATCTCAGGTTTATTTTGCTGTCTGTGACATATTGTGGAAGATTTCTCATCACTTACTGCCTCAGTAATGGTGGTCATCAAGACAGGAATGGAGAGGAAATGTTTGCTGTGGGGACCGAGAGCTCAACAAAGCAATTTTTTAGTGGAATGGGAAAAGGTTAAAATAATGTTTAGGTTTATATCGCTCAGGGTGGATTTGATTTAAATCAAGTCAATTTAAATCACGTTTTAAATTACTAGTAAAAAGGCTTGATTTAGCCACTTAAGCTCCAGCCGGCGCAGTCTTACTGCGGCAGTGTGGCTTGTTCCCGCAAACCGCCATCATTGTACGTCAGTTGCGAGAACGGGGCTTGTGGGTGCGCGCGCCGCCGGCACGTGGCTGGAGCTGACCACTGGCCGCCCGCGATCGCTCCACAGAGAGCCAGAATGGGGATCTGTCAGTGCAAACAAACAGATTCCCGTTCTGACAGGGAAGTGGAGAGAGATCTGCTGTTCCTAGTGATCAGGAGCAGCTTTCTCTCTCTACCCCCTGTCAGTCCCCTCTCCCCACAATTAGAAACACCTCACTAGGGAACACTTAACCATTTGATCGCCCCCTAGTGTTAACCCCTTCCCTGCCAGTGACATTTATACAGTAATCAGTGGCTATTTTTAGCTCTGATCGCTGTATAAATGCCATTGGCCCCAAAAAAGTGTCAAAAGTGTCCGACATGTCCACTGCAATGTCGCAGTCCCGCTAAAAATCGCTGATCGCCGCCATTACCAGTAAAAAAAATAAATAAATCAAAATGCCATAAATCTATTCCCTATTTTGTAGATGCTATAACTTTTGCACAAACCAATCAATATACGCTTATTGTGATTTTTCTAAACCAAAAATATGTAGAAGAATATATATCGGTCTAAACTGAGGAAGAAATTTGTTTTTTACATTTTTTGGGGGGATAATTATTATAGAGTAAAAGTAAAAAAAAAATGTTTTTTTTTTTTCAAAATTGTCGCTCTTTGTTTGTTTATAGCGCAAAAATTAAAAACCGCACAGGTGATCAAATACCACCAAAAGAAAGCCCTATTTGTAGGAAAAAAAAGACATCAATTTTGTGTGGGTACAACGTTGCACAACCGCGCAATTGTCAGTTTAAGAGACGCAGTGCCGAATCGCAAAAAGTGCTCTGGTCAGGAAAGGGGTAAATCCTTCCGGGGCTGAAGTGGTTAAATAAAAAAAAACACAGATTAAATAAAAAAAAACAAATACGATCTTTTAGATTATAACAAAAAAAAAAAAATCATTGATTTTTATCCACCCTGATAGCACTTTAGGTTTCCATAGTGGAAATCTCTCTTAACCAACATTAAGACGTGTGACCAACCACCACCCCTCTGAAAATGATTCACATTTGGATCGCTTTCAGAGGTGATTGACTGGCGGACAGGAGGTGATGTGACACCTCCTCACCTCCTGTTTTAACCCCATTTTTGCAGAACAAATATGTTGCAACTGCATGCATTGCATGACGTTGTGGGGCTTTCACGGCGCTTCCCTATTCACTTGTACGTATCATGTTCAGCTGCCCATGGATCTTGAAATGTTGGACAGTATTTGCGTATGAACACCCCCATCTGCTGCACATTCCGTGTCCTAACAATCAGTGAGGTCCCAAGAGAGCGAGGCAACCCAGTTATGTCATTGACCGTATATGGACCAGTGGCGGCTAGTCCATAGGGGGCGTACAGGTGCCACCCCCTAATCTACATGGGGGGTGCCAGATCTAATCCCCCTTAATCTACATGGGGGGCGCCAGACGCATGGATTTCAATGGGTTTTTTTTTTGGAAGCACAACTTGTGGGAAAAAAGGACATTCATTTTATTTGGGTACAACGTCGCACAATTGTGCAATTGTCAGTTAAAGTATAGCAGTGCCGTATCTAAAAAAAAATGGCCTGGTCATGAAGGGGGTAAAACCTTCTGGAGCTGAAGAGGTTAAAGTAGAACTATAGGTAAAACGTTTTTTTTTTATTTTGGATAGAGTAAGGAAGGGTTATACCCCGTCAGTTTATTTTTTGACATTTGTATCCCATTGGGGAGATTTACCTTTACTTCCTGTCCCGTAGCTGAAACAGGAAGTGAGAAGAAATCCCTGCAAATTAAGAGAATCCCTTGGAGACCAGAACTAAGTGTCCCTATTGGAAGATTTCCCCTCTATTACTTTTTTGGGGACAACCCAAAATTTGGGATTTTACTTTCAATGATAAAGATAAACAGGACAATAAGAGAGGATGAAGTGGGGCACAGACAGTAATAAAATGTCAGGTGTTCTAATCCACCTCCACTCTGTCCAAAACTATGAAAAAAAGTTTTGCATTTAGTGGTACTTTAACCACTTAAGGGCTGGAAGGATTTCCCACATTAGGACCAGAGTACTTTTTGCGATTCGGCACTGCGTCGCTTTAACTGACAATTGCGCGGTCATGCGACGTTGTACCCAAACTAAATTGACACCCTTTTTTCCCACAAATAGAGCTTTCTTCTGGTGGTATTTGATCCCCTCTGTGTCACTTCTGATCACCGCTATTAACAAAAAAAGAGCAACAATTTTTTGCTATAATACATATCCAAAAAAAATATATAAAAAAACAAATTAATTCATCAGTTTTGGCCGATATATATTCTCCCTCATATTTGCGGTAGACAAAAAAAATCGTGATTGGCGTTTATTGATTAGTTTGCGCAAAAGTTGTCTCGTTTACAAACCATGAGAATTAATTTATGGCATTTTTACTATTGTTTTTTTTTTTTTACTAGTAATGGCGGCGATCTGCGATTTTTATCGAGACTGTGATATTGCGGCGGACATGTCGGACATTTTTGGTACTTTTTTGGGACCAATGACATTTATACAGCGATCGGAAATTTAAATATCCACTGATTACTGTATAAAGGTCATTGGCAGGGAAGGGGTTAACCTGCAGGGGCAGATCTAGGGGTTAACTGTGTTCCCTGGGTGTGTTCTAACTGTGGGGGGGGGGGGGCTGGGCTGCCAGGGGCATAAGAGATCTAACTGATCACACTGACAGGGATCAATAGATCTCTTACATGCCGCCTGTCAGAACGGGGAACCGCCGTGTTTACATTGGTGGTTCCCTGTTTTTCTTCTCTGCCAGGCCATCACGGGTCGCCAGTGGACATCGAGTCTGCCGGACCCACGGCCACACTGCTGCAGAGTGCGGCGGGCATGAGCGAGCCGTGGTTTATAGACTGCGATTCGTGCTGCAGCGCCACTCTGCAGCAGGAAATGCACACGAGCCGGTCCGAAACCGGTTAATGAAAGGGGCAGCCAAGTGCATAAAGTGGATACAAGGATAAAAAATAATAATAGGGCACTCAGCGTAAGCACACCCTTGAGCGAGTGTAAAATGTTCATGCTTGGCTGGATCATACCTTTAAATCGCTCGTGTTAATGTCCCTTTACTTATAATTTCCCCTCGTCTGAATGACAGCCAGTCAATCTAATGCATTATGCCAATTAAGCACAGGGCTCAAATGTGATTGACACAACTAAATCTGTGTACATAAGGGAAAACTCTGCTTCTCCTAATACACACAATGTACGTGCGCGGGCCCCGGAGGGCTATAAATACTGGAACAACAAACAACACAGTGTTAATTTGCTGCGTGTATGATCAAACACTGCTCTCCTTATTACTCATCCATATTTTATCTCCTGCTTTTTTACTTCCAACCTTTAACCTTTTATTTCCTTTCTCTGCTTTGTGACTCTATTTATTTGCATGCACAATTTTTTTTTTTTTTGTATTGTACATTGCATGCAAAATTGCCATTTAATATCAAGTGCATCTTGTTTTCTGGGACAAATGTAATGCATTTATTTTATGTACAATTTGAGTGCCTATTAATAAAAGGTGAAATTATTAAAACATTTGCTTTTGGAGCACTTTACCCGAGTTTGCTACTAAATCCTACCTGAGGGGGAAAATTTATAAAGCCCCTGTAAGATCGATTTGCAAATCATTTAATGCTTTTTCACCAAAAGAATTCTTAGGCAGGTTTACCGCATTGATAAATCTGTTGAGGCCAGTCATTATTTACTATATGCCAGGCTCTCACAGACCCCACATTCCATCATCCCATCCCCCTCCTTCTTATATCAGCAGTAAAGATAGCAAATACCATTCAGGCCAGGCAATTGGAATAAGGATTTCTACTACAAAAAAGGGGTTCATTTACTAAAGGCAAATAGGATGTTTACTTTGCAAGGGAAGTTGCACATTCCAAGGAAATTTGCCCCAGAGCTTAAAGGGTTACTAAACCCACAACAGTAAAATCAGTCTGTATATGTAGTAAAGCATGCTTGTTATAATCACTGTGGAACCTAAGGGGTTAATCTTCTGCATTGTATAAAAAGACTGTTTGATCCTGTCTTCTCTGATTCTCCCCTTATTCCACTGTCCACTAATAATTTCCTCATAACACAGACTCTATGGAGTCAGGCTGCACATGCTTAGTTTGGTGTGTATTGCTAGAGAGGGTTTTTTTTTTTTCTTGGGAGGTTGCATGTGATCAGCGCAGGACCAATCAGCACTGTCCAGAGGGTCAGGGGTCCTGCAGCCTCATAGGACAGTCAGAGGAGAATTAAAACTCCTCCTACAGGCTTTAACCAGGCACTGTCAGAAGTCACATGGTCCTGGGTTTAGTAACACTGTCTATTGCTAGAGAGATTTTTTTTCTTGGGAGGGTGCATGTGATCAGCACAGGGCCAATCCAGCACTGTCCAGACAGAGGGTCAGGGGTATTGCAGTCTCATAAGACAGTCAGAAACAGTGGTGGCTGGTGCTCAATATTTTGGGGAGGCGGCAAACAAAGCTGCCCCCCCCCCCCCTGTGGGATACGGACGGCGGCAATCAATGGCCTTACCTTAGGAGGCCGATGCTGCTCCTCACTCCAGCTTGCCGAGGGAAGATATTCACTAATGTCTTCTGCTTCTCCTCCCGGTACAACAGGAAGTGGGTCCTGAGACCCGATTGGCCAGGAGTCCTAAGATTCCTGGTCAATCTTGTCTCAAGAACAACTTCCTCATTGGCCGGGAGGGGAAGCAGGAAGACATTAGTGAATATGAATTCGCTAATGTCACACAGCTGGGTGGGCTCAGGGTGCAAGCTCTAATCATGTACCTCAAAAAAAAAACTCAATTGAAATCCATGCGTCCGGTGCCCTGCATGTAGATTAGGGGAACGGCGCCCCTAATGGATGGGCCGCCACTGGTCAGAAGACTCCTCCTACAAGCTTTAACCAGTGTGTGGCCGGACACTGATAGAAGTCACAAGGCTGCTATATACTGCTGAGAAAAGGTATTTAGCAGTTTATATTTACTAAAACAATTGCATTTCTGTGTATGATGGGAGACCAGATATAGTGAATGCAGGGTCCTGGGTTTAGTAACACTTTATTAACCACTTCAGCCTTGGAAGGATTTCCAGCTTTAGGACCGGAGCCCTTTTTGCGATTCGGTGCTGCGTCGCTTTAACTGAAAATTGCGCGGTCGTGCGACGTTGTACCCAAACGAAATTTGCGTCCTTTTTTCCCACAAACAGAGCTTTCTTTTGGTGGTATTTGATCCCCTCTGCGTCATTTATGATCACCGCTATAAACAAAAGAAGAGCGACAATTTTGCAAAAAAAAACCAAATTTCTTACTTTTTGCTAAAATACAAATCCAAAAAAAATATATAAAAAAAAACATTTTTTTTTCACCGTTTTTGGCCGATTGATATTCTTCCTCATATTTGCAATAAAAAAAAATCGCAATCGGCGTTTATTGATTGGTTTGCGCAAAAGTGGTCACGTTTACGGATGATGAGAATTCATTTTTGGGGTTTTTATTTATTTATTTATTTTTTGCTAGTAATGGCGGCGATCTGCGATTTTTAGCGGTACTGCGATATTTCAGCGGACATGTCGGACCATTTTGACACTTTTTGGGACCATTGGCATTTATACAGCGATCAGTGCTATAAAAATGCACCGATTACTGTGTAAATGCCATTGGCAGTGAAGGGGTTAACCTGCAGGGGGCGCTCTAAGGGTTAACTGTGTTCCCTGGGCGTGTTCTAACTGCCCTAGCTGGGGAAGGGAAGTGGTCACAGCCTCCGTATACAGGAAGGCTGTGATCACAGCCCTTCCCCCTTCACAGAACGGAGGTCCGTGTTTACATACACAGACCTCCGTTCCTTCACTCCGGGGGGGCCATCGAGGGTAGCCGGCGGCAATCGAAGCCGCCGCACCTGCTCCCTGGCCCTCCCCGAACACAGTGTCGCGCGCGCGCTCACAGTGCGCGTTATCGCAGCCGCCGTCGTATGACGGCGATTTGCGATAACGAACCACCTTGTCGCCGTCAACCTGCGGTTGGCGGTCGGCAAGTGGTTAAAGAATCACGTGAAGCGTTGCTAGCTTCCATCATCCAATTATGTGCAGGAACAAAAATGCTGTTTTTATTTTCCTTGCAGGTGGTTGGGTATTTTTTGCAAAGTGAAACTTCACCATGTTCAGCAAGCTCTGGGTTAAATTCCTTTGGAATGTACAACTTACCTTGCAAAGTGTACAGACTATTTGCCTTTAGAAGATCAACCCCAAAGACTCTTAATTATATTTTCAGCATGGCAGCATAGTTGTCCATTTCAGACTCAGAAATACAGATAAAATAATTAAAATCAGAATCTATTTGCACATCATTTATTTTATGATTTTATTATTGTATAATATCTAGAAAATGTAAAAAGCATAAGTTAGAAAAAAATACCAAATGTTATAATTAGGGATTGGCTGAACACCCCCTGGTTCGGTTCGCCCCAGAACAGCTCGAACAGGCAAACTGTTCTAGCGAACATGCGACCCTATTAAAGAGGAAGTAAACCCAGATGGGGTTTACTTCCTCTACATACCCCTGTAAATTAGAAGCATAATGGGCTACTATGCATCGCATAGTAGCCCATTATCTGCCACTTACCTGGAAACGAAACCTGCGACATCCAGCGCTGTCCCCTGTGCTGGCGACGTCCATCTTCTGCCCCTCTTCCTTCCGGTGCCGCGATCTCTGGCTCTGTGACTGGCCGGAGTCGCGTGACGTCACTCCCGCACATGCGCGTGGGAGCCGCCAATCACGGCACAGTCTCAGTGGAGAAACGGCACGGAGGCCGTTTCTTCACTGCGCATGTGCCGAAATAACATCGACACAGCAAATACACTGCATATCTCCTGAACCGTGCAGGTTTGGGAGATATGCAGGGCACCTACAGGTAAGCCTTATTATAGGATTACCTGTAGGTTAAAGTGGTTGTCACAGGTTGAAAACCACTTTAAAGTCTATGGGACATGAACATGAAAAATCAAAAGTGCTCATTTTAAAGGCTTATATGCAAGTTATTGCCATAAAAAGTGTATAGGGACCTGGGTACTGCCCTAGGGGACATGTGTCAATGCAAAAAAAAAATAAATGTAAAACAATTGTTTTTAAAGGAGCAGTGATTTTAATGATGCTTAAAGAGGAACTGCAGTCTGCTCACATAATTTGTATCTGCATCTTTGCCATTCTGAATCTTCTCTGCAACCACTTTGCATATCATTTTATATATACTATGATTCTGTACTCACCAAATATGCTGCAGAAATCACACTCCACTGAGTCTGGCTGCAATCATTTTAACTGTGGACAGCTGAAACTGCTGCCTGTTCACTTCCTAAATTTACACAGACACACAGAGGCACACCTTCAGCTCTGCAGCTCTCATTGGCCTGCTTATGACTCACCCCCTCCCTTCCTGGCAAACTCTCATGAAAGTGAGAGAGAGCTGTGTGTGATGTCATACGCCTAGGCTTTTTCCAGACAAGAAACAGGAAGTGGGCTGTATAAGGTATTTAATGGAAAATAAAAAATGTTTTATTATCCAAAGTTAAAACAACAAGGGCAGAAGATTTAACCACTTGCTTACTGGGCACTTAAACCCCCCTCCTGCCTGGACCAATTTTCAGTTTTCACTATTTGAATGACAATTGCGCAGTCGTGCGACGTTGTACCCAAACAAAATTGCCGTCCTTTTTTTTCTTAAAAATAGAGCTGTCTTTTGGTGGTATTTGATCATCTCTGTGGCTTTTTATTTTTTGCACTATAAACAAACAAAAAGCGACGATTTTGAAAAAGAACAATATTTTTTACTTTTTGCTATAATAAATATCCAAAAATAAAAAATAAAAAAACAAATTTATTCATCAGTTTAGGCCGATATATATTCTTCTACATATTTTTGGTAAAAAAAAAATCACAATCAGCGTATATTGATTGGGTTGCACAAACTATGGACATTGGTTTATGGTGTTTTTGTTATTTTCTACTGGTAATGGCAGTGATCTGCGATTTTTGTCGGGACTGCGATATTGCGGTGGACATGTCAGATGTTTTTGACACTTTTTTGGGACCAATGACATTTATGCAGCGATCAGATCTAAAAATATACACTGATTACTGTATAAATGTCACTGGCAGGGAAGGAGTTAACACTAAGGGGGCAGTGAAGGGGTTAAATGTGTTCCCTGTATGTGTTCTAACTGTGGGGAGGGGGCTAACAGGGACATAACAGATTTAACTGATCTCGATCACAGGGATTAGTAGATCTGTCATGCTCCCCCTCACAGAGCAGGGAACCGCCGTGTTTATATCGGCGGTTCCCTGTTCTGGCTCTCTGTGAAGAGATCTTTGGTCTCCGATGGACATCGAGTCGAGAGCGCGCACAGCACGAGCAAAAGGGGAGGGCGTCTATTGACGGCCTCCCGGCAAAGCAGATCTGCGATCAACCAGCTAGAGCGCGGATCTGAAGTGGTTAATAGATGGAAAGATGAAAAAATGACTGAAGTTTCACTTTAAAGTGCAACAATAAAAAAGAAATATAGTCTGCCTGTAAAGTGGCGCATCTGTGCGATGTCTAGAACATGCCACAGCAATACTTTTTAATAATAATTTCTAAAAGAAAAAATGTAATTTAAACTTGCTCACGGCTGTAATGTATTGCTGGCTCTTGGCAATATAGATTTTAAAAAAAGAAAAAAATGGCATAGGGTCCCCCCCCCCCCTCCCCAGTCCAAACCAGGCCCTTCGGGTCTGGTATGGCTTTTAAGGGGCACTCCACGCCAACATTTTTTTAAAAAATGGTGTGGGGTCTCCCCAAGATCCATACCAGGCCCTTTGGGTCTGGTATAGATTTTTAGGGGAACTCCATGCCAAAATTTATAAAAGAATGGCGTGGGGGTCCCCCTGAAATCCATTCCAGACCTTTATCCGAGCATGCAGCCTGGCAGGCCAGGGAAGGGGGGTACAAGCGAGCACCCCCTCCTGAACCATACCAGGCCACTTGCCCTCAACATGGGGAGGGTACTTTGGGGTGCCCTTCATCTGCTCACTGTACTTCTTACTATCAGGGTGATGATGGCAGATAGAGTTGGCGCCCCCCCATATACCTGAGAGGAGGAGCGACCAATCTTCTGACGCTTTAATTCTTCAATCAAAATGGCATTATGATTTCACCTCCTCCTTTTGGGAGTGGGGAAACCTTATACCAGTAGTACTAAGGTTAGTGGTGTCTGGTGCTCAATTTTTTGGGTGGCAAACAAACCTGGCCCCCCATTGCTCGATCGATCGCTCGCTCAATCGCCTGCTTGATCGCCCGCTCGCCTGTCCGCCCCGCACTTAGCCCATCCAGGTCACGGTTTTGCCGGCTTCCCCCCTGCATCTCCTCCTGTCACTTCTCCTCCCAGCCAATCGGGTCTTAGGACTCCCAGCCAATCGGGTCTTAGGGCCTAGAGCCGGGGCCATTGCTTCTCCTCCTGGCCGAAACAAGAAGTGGGTCCTGAGACCCAATTGGCCTGGAGTCCTAAGACTCCCTGGCCAATCAGGTCTAAGGACCCACTTCCTGATTGGCTGGGAGAAGAAGCAAGAAGACAATAATGAAAAATTAAATCACTATTGTCCCACAACTGGGTGGGCTCAGGACGCAGTGCCCTACACCCCGAGCCCACCCTTTTTTGAACCCAATAAGAGCCTCAGGCTCTAATCATGTTCAAGTCCATAAAGAGAGAAAAGAGCGGGAGGGACACTTCACAGGGAGAAATTCAACAGTGCAGGTTATAAATCCTAATTCACTGTGTCTCCAGGTGATCAGCCCCTTCACCAATGGACAGATTGCATGCTCACCTCAGATTAAGACCCATGTTCTACCAAAGGGTCAAAAACGCCTTCACCACTGGGGTATATACAGCCCGGATGCCAAAGGGACCCTTGTCATGAAGCAGTTCCTAGTAATCTGTCATCACATCTAAGGGAGCGCAGTAAGAGTCTGTCTCCTAATCCATCAGAGCCTCAATACCCAGCCAGTGTTAAGCCTTCATTGTTAAGCCATCATTGTCTGAGATGGTAAGACTTAACACCGGCTGGCTATTGAGGCCCTAATGGATTAGAAGATAGACGCTGACTGCGCTCCATTAGATGTGATGACACATTACTAGGAACTGCTTCATGACAAGGGTCCCTTTGGCGTCTGGGCTGTATATACCCCAGTGGGGAAGGCGTTTTTGACCATTTGGTAAAACAGGGGTCTTAATTTGAGGTGAGCATGCAATCTGTCCATTGGTGAAGGGGCCGATCACCTGGAGACACAGTGAATTAGGAGTTCTCACCCGCACTGTTGGATTTCTCCCTCTGAAGTGTCCCTCCTCACTCTTTTCTCTCTTTATGGACTTTTTATGAACTCAGTCACTTTGCACTTTATATATGCACTTCGGATGTGTTATTTTTAACTTATTATTATTGCGCTGCATCTTTTTATGATCATATGTCTTCTCTTTGTATGTTGATGAGGCACTGAGTCTTGTTTCTTAACAATAATTTATTAGCTTTTGTTATGTCCACAGAATATGTGACTTATTGAAGGATTTCTATCTCTAGCTGGTTACATGCCTGGGAGGCTGCCATTTTTGCGCCATTACCTCACTGATGAGTTGGTGTGAGCGGCTGGGTGAACCCCATTATTTTCTACCAGTTGTGTGGAGGTCCTGCACGGTGCAGGGAATGATGTGTATTGTTGATTGTTCTGTTCATGTTGCATAATATTCTATTGCCTACTGACATCATTTGAAGGCATGTGTGTTGTAGTGTAATTCACTGCATACATATATGCACACATATAAATGCATACATAATCATACTTTATTTGTGTATTATTACTATGTTTATTTCTCTGCAGATCAATACTCCTTCTAATAAAACTCCTGAAAAAGCGGTTATCCCACGAAACATGTTGAGTGAAAGACTGGATTGCAATATAATGTAGATCTCCTGTGTTTGGAAGATACTAGGTATAGACATGCAGGGGAATTGTGTTTTCAGTGTTTCAACATTCCCTTGTCATGTCTAGTGGTTTGAAAAAAACGAATGTGTTTTTTATGAAGATTGATGCAATAAATGTCATGATTCTAAACAGTATTTAGAGTTGTGAGTTCAGTGGTACCATGAAAGTCCTGAGTGCTTCAAAATTCTCTATCTCGATTTCTATCTCTATATTTTGTTTTAATTACCCACAAAGTCTTTTATGCACTGTTGTATACCTATTGAGAAGTGCTCCAGTTTTCACATGTGACTTATCTGTGATTTCTGACTTTGTATGTTGCCTTTGCCACCAATTTGTATTTACCATCACCAAAATGTACACTGTACTTTTCTACTTTGTTTCACTGTTCTTCTTGATCTTAAATAACATTTTGTGGAACTTAAAGCGGACCCAAAAGTGGAAACTCCATTTATCTGCCCCCTCCAGTGCCACATTTGGCACCTTCCAGGGGGTACCTGTTTTTGACCGGTAACCATCACCCAGTTCCTGGAGACTGCCGCGGCAACCTCGGCCCCTCCTCCTCCTTCCTCCGCCGCCGGGCCAGTTAGAAAGCGCAGCGCATTTTGCCCATGCGCAGTAGGGAACCAGCTGTGAAGCCTAAAGGTTTCACTGCTGGGTTACCTTACTATGAATGGTGGTGGCAGCACCTGAGAGCCAATCGGAAAATCGGCTAGGGTGCCGACATTGCGGGCACCCTGGACAGATAAGTGTCCTAATATTAATTTTTTGGTGGGAGGACAGAACTCCTCTTTAAATGCCAAAAGAAAAAAATAATTGGTTCTGAATTGTAGTTTGAAGTGAGTAAATAAGTGTATTAGGGACAAGGACAAAGAATGCAGGACTTTTTGGTTGCATGGCCATATGGTTACACAGAAGGTGCTTAAAATTAATGAATTTTATTAAATTACAAAAATAGTTTTAAAAGCATTAGTATAACCATGTGTTGTTATCCATCATACATAGACAGCATATTCTTTCAACACACTTATATTTCAACATGTTTCGCCATTCTGGCTTCTTCAGGAAATAGCCTGGAGAAATTACTGGTAAAACAGACAAAGAGCAAGGGTCAGGATAATATTAAACAATTAACATTATATGCATGTTCCCACATGATATATTGGCATACTGGTAAGCCAAGTTGCAGTTGGGAACTAGGACTTGCTGGGTGGTTGCAACTTGGTTTATCGGTATGCCAATATATCATGTGGGAACATGTATGTAATGTTAATTGTTTAATATTATCCTGACCCTTGCTCTTTGTCTGTTTTACCAGTAACGTTACCACACTTTTTCCTGAAGAAGCGGGAATGGCGAAACATGTGGACATATAAGCGTGCTGAAAGAATATGCTGTCTATGTATGATGGCTAACAACACATGGTTGTACTAATGTTTTTAAAACTATTTTTGTAATTTAATAAAATTCATTCATTTTAAGTACCTTTTGTGTAACCACCTAAAAAGTCCTGCATTCTTTGTCCGTGTCATTAGTTCCTAATATCATGGTTTTTTTGGTTGCTCTTAGTATTGCTGATCTGTTTTTGTCCACACAACACACCAGATGTTAAAGTGTATGTAAACCCTAACAATAAGCTTTTCTTATTTACTCCCGTTTGTTCTGTTAAAATTACCTTTGAAAGTTTTTGTTTTATCTGTGCAATACTTGAAAAAAATTATCTGTTGATCCCGGCAAAAATCTCGGGGGTCGATAACTTCCTGTACATCTTATCATTGGTCCCAGTTCTCTCTATAGACTATAAAAAACCTTCCCTTATCTTACTGAAAAGAAGAGAGTGGTATTCGTTTTTAATTCTGTCCTAGGGTGACATCGCTCACTCACTGTATTGTATGGGTGGAGGAGCAGTGTTGTCACCCTAGGACACGAAGTGTAGTACTGGCATTAGATGAAAATAAAGGAAAAAAGCCTGAAAAAACAAAAAAACAATCTAGTCACCACGTCTATGGAGTAAGGAATGATAGACTGCAATATATTACATTTTGGTTCTTAGGTTTAACGTATGTTGGTGATGGACATCTACTAAGAAAGGGCAAAACATCCAATGAGCATTGTCAATAGAAATCAGTCAAAAATTCTACTTTAATTTACCTAGCTGGCAGCAGATCAATCAAAACTAATCACTAATTGCTTATTGATTGTTGTAGAAAAAGTGTAATGTTTGTTGTCTTTCAAGTTTGTGTTCTCATGTCCTGCTAGAATCGCGCTAGGAGGTGAAGTATGTGTAGTCCTGGTGCAGTATATTTGGCTGCACATGTCAACAACTTTTACCACCTGAAAAAAAATTCTGAAACCCAATGGGACTGTTTATCAGTGTTTTCACTCAACATCTAACAGCTATAGGAGTTGTTTTACTAAAGGCAAATAGGCTGCACAAATTGCAAGGGAATTTGCACTTTGCAAGAGAATTTGCCCCAGAGCTTAGTGAATTAGGCGAAGCTCTGCTAACTTCCATCATCCAATCATTTATATGCATAAAGTTATTTCTTCATTTCCTCCCATGTGGTTGCGTATTCTTTGCAAGATGATATGTCACCACATTCATGAAACTCTGGAGAAAGCTCCCTTGCAAAGAGCGACTTTCCTTGCAAAGTCAACAGCCTATTTGTCTTTAGTAAATCAACCCCATAGTGCCTAAAATTCCCCTTCAAACACTCACATGTGATTGCTTTTACAGGATAATAGGTAAAGAAAAGTGATGGAGAAAGGGCACTAAAATGATCATTCAATCCAAAAGTGACATTTTAGTTATAGGTGGAACCTAATGGTTTTGGTTAGCCTCTGGCTGTTTTATACTGCACATCTTGGATATTCCAACAGTGAGATCTTTCTGCCATTTTCCTGATTCTGTTCCTGTCCACATGTGATTTTTCTATGTTCTTGCCCACCATTGCACATGCCAGCCTCTCTTAAAGTGGTTCTAAAGGCAGAACATTTTTTGTAATGCATTCCCTACATTCAGGCAAAAAATATCCCAGTAGTAGTCTTGCCCCTTTACCCCCTACATCGAGTCCACGGTACCTGGCGCTGGGCTCTCGCTGCATGTGATCATAGTGGGAGCGGGTCACCGGTCCAGTCCTGGAAGTAAAAGTTAAGGGAAGCCCGCGCCCACAAAATAAAATCAAATCTACAAAATCCAATTATGGCCCTAGGCTGCTCGCGAAACAACTGATCCAATTGTCAATAAATGTCCTAAAATAATCACAGCGCCTAAGATAGAAAAAGACCAAACTATGAGGAGCTAAAAACAGAGTATAAATATGTGTCCTGAAAAAACCGAACCATATAGACTGATATATACCTTTTTTTGATATTCCATTTAAACTTTTCTCCCAATGTTTTTTCTGAAAAACTATTACTGGTTTCTAACATGAACTTTATTGGATTTTAATGTTTTTCCAGTCCTGGAAGTGTCAGATCACGACTAGGTACATGATCTGGCACAGAGCGGCCTCCCTGTCACAGTATATGTACGGTGGGCGGTCTGCAAGTGGTTAAAGGGGCTTCAAATGTGGCCTCTGACATCACCAAAGGGCTGCACCTAATGCTCAATATATGTAATGCTTGAGAGGATGGTCAGAAACTGCAGACCTAATAAAGGAAATGAGGGTTATAGAGTGTATACGTGCATAGGTGTATATTTTTGGCTGGGGATATGCTGCAGAAGACAATATGAAACTGGGAACATGTTACATGAGGTCAATGCTATTACCTTAATCAATGGTCCCACTACAGACTGCTGAGTTCTGAGGGCTGCACATCATATACCATAGGGTCGCAGGTTCAACACTACTGTGTTAGGGGGTATGTTAGGCCTTTATTATGATTATGTAAATTCTTCATAGTACAAAACAAATAAAACATACATCAATCAATATGGGAACCACTGATAACCATGCAGAAATCTTATAAGGAGAGTCCATGAGAGCTAAATAAAAACTTTAGGTATCTGTGAAGGTTCTCATGTATCCAGGTCATAGTATAGAATAGATCAGTGAGGATGAACTTTGGCACCCCAGATGGAACTATATTTGCCATGTTGCTCATGCACTCATCAGTGTAGTGAACATCATGGGAAGTGTAGTTCCATAACATCTGGGGTTCCAAGGTTTGCCATCACTGGAATAGCTAGTGGTAGTTAGTCATATTCCACTGGACCTGTTCTGTAATGTTAAAGACAGTTCATCCAAGCCACTTCTTCAGTTCTAATGAGTGTCGGGAAAATCTCAGAATCTGCTAAAATGCTGAACTATCAAGTCTAGGTAGATTGACCCTTCAAAATTTTACACTGTGTAAGGTTTCAGCTTTAGGTTGAAACTCTAGGCTAGTACCATTCACTAAACATAACATACACTCTGGATAAAGGTTTTTAACCACTTCAGCCCCGGATTTCACACTTTAGGACCAGAGCACTTTTTGCGATTCGGGACTGCGTCGCTTTAACTGACAATTGCGCAGTCGTGCGAGGTTGTACCCAAACAAAATTTGCGTCCTTTTTTTCCCACAAATAGAGCTTTCTTTTGGTGGTATTTGATCACCGCTGCGTCACTTCTGATCATCACTATAAACAAAAGAAGAGCGACAATTTTGCAAAAAAAAACAAATTTCTTACTTTTTGCTAAAATACAAATCCAAAAAAAATATAAAAAAACATTTTTTTCAATGGTTTTGGCCGATTTTATATTCTTCCTCATATTTGCAATCTGCGTTTATTGATTGGTTTGCGCAAAAGTTGCCGCGTTTACGGATGATGAGAATTCAATTTTGGGGTTTTTATTTATGGCGGCGATCTGCTATTTTTAGCGGTACTGCGATATTGGGGCGGACATGTCGGACCATTTTGACACTTTTTTGGGACCATTGGCATTTATACAATGATCAGTGCTATAAAAATGCACTGATTACTTTGTAAATGCCATTGGCAGTGAAGGGGTTAACCTGGGGGGACGCTCTAAGGGTTAACTGTGTTCCAACTGTGTGTGGGCTGCCCTAGCAGGGGAAGGGGAGTGATCACAGCTTCCATATAGAGGAAGGCTGTGATCCGTGTTTACATACACGGACCTCCGTTCTTTCACTCCGGGGGGGCATCATGGGTAGCCGGCGGAGATTGAGTCCACTCCCTGCCCCCCCGACACAGTGAGCGCGCTCTCACAACCGCCGTTGTATGACAGTGGTTTGCGATATCGAACCACCTGTCGCCGTCAACCTGTGGTTGGCGGTTCGGCAAGTGGTTAAAGCATACCCATTAGTATGTACAGTAAGTCTTGAAATATCTGTATATATTATTTTGAACAGTAATAATGTTTATTGAGCAATATTAGAATCACTCCAAATAAAAAGATTGTCTTACAAAGCTAGGGCTGTTTTTGATGGCATTTAATGGTAATAGCTTCTGAGGGTTAGGGAAAATACTTTCAATGTCATGGACCGGCCAAAAAGGTCTTCTCACCAGACTCAAAAAAAAACAAAAAAAAAAACAAGGAAAAAGTTCCCATCAGACTAAAAAAAAAAAAAAACGCAAACAAGGAAAGAGTTAAATAAAAATGTAAATTGAAATTGCACAAATAACATTTGAATACGCAAAAAGGGAGAAAAACACAAATACAAAGGTCATTAAATTAACAAAACCACCCTAAATCCCCCCAACCCCCCCCCCCCCCAAAAGACCCCTCTACATAATGAGAAAAAAAACTATAGATCAAAAGCAAATTTCACTAACGAGGTTCAAAGGGCAACATTGATTGGCTTATCCTTAGGAATACATGATAAAATGTAAGTCAAATATTTTCTGACATATAATAATCTTAAGCCTATCCATATCAAATTGTGATAGGGTACAAATTGAGATAAATGTAAATAAGCTGGAGAAGTGAAATACACATTCATGTGAATTTATGAGGGCTGTTGCAGGTAATGAGAACTTGCTATTAAACAAAGTGCATATTCAATAATGAAAATATTGTAATTGTGATGCACGGTAAAACATCGTGATTACCTAATTACATAGCAGAAGCCCTGGAGATATAATTATAGATGAAAGATGATCTGAGATAGAAGTAATATACATAATCTGCAATTTAAAGACAACTTGTGTTCCTCTGAAGGGGAACTCCACACAATGTCCCCAAATAACTTTGCCATGAAATTGGGAGGGGGCCCATCTTTCTAAAACACCTGCTGCTAGACATTTACATAAAGTGATGATGAGTGATTTTAAAAGGTAACCCATCGATAAAACTAGATAAAAGGAGCCACCAACTGATGTTCAAGCATCTAGCCAATATACCTATTAATTTCGGATAATGTAAGATAAAAATGTAGGATAATAAGAGTGCAATGTCCTCTTTATCCTGTGTGGATATACATGTTATAGTTCAGGTATGATGTTCTAAAGGAAAAACTTCAATGTATGAAAAAGGTAACATATTTGGTGGAATTTTGGCAGAAACCATGTACAGTAGATACTCCTCCTCAAGATTGGTTCTTCAAGGGAAGAGTACTGTTAATGCGACGGCATACTATGACATTACAGACAATTTAGACCTTCCAACCTTGTGGTAGCAGTTTATAGAAGACCCTTTCTTTTCCAACATTACTGATCTCCTGTGTACAATCAGCTCCATAAAGACAAGTTTTGTGTGGAGGAACTTGATTAGCATGCGCAGAGCCCTGACCTCAAACCTATTGAACACGTCACCATTTTTCTAGGTAAATATATTTCTAAAGGTGCTATTGACATGAAATGTTCACCACATGTCAGTAACAAACCCATGCAATCCATACTTACAAAGACACAAGACAATTAAGTTCAGAAATTACAGCGGAAGTAAACCCTGATGGGGTTTACTTCCTCTATATTCCCCTGCAAAGTAGAAACATAATGGGCTATAATGCATTGCATAGTAGCCCATTATGTGTCACTTACCTGCAAACGAAGCCTGCGATGTCCCCTGTGCAGGCAGTATCCATCTTCAGCCCCTCTTCCTTCCGGGGCCGCGTCTCCAGCGCTGTGACTGGCCGGAGTCGCGTGACGTCACTCCCGCGCATGCGCGCGGGAGCCGCCAGTCACGGCACGATCTCAGTAAAGAAACGGCACAGAGGCTGTTTCTTCCCTGCGCATGTGCCGAAATGACGTCGGCACATCTAGTGCACTGTATATCTCCTAAACCGTGCAGGTTTGGGAGATATGTAGGGCACCTACAGGTAAGCCTTATTATAGGCTTACCTGTAGGTTAAAGTGGTTGTCACGGGTTGACAACCACTTTAAGTTATGTGTAATAAATTGGAATGACACATTAAAAGATAATGAACACATGAAAAAAGGGACAAGCAAAAAAGGCATGGAAAGCCAATACACCAGTTGAAATCTATTAGTAATTAGAAAGCAATTCTGCCCCTTGTCAGTGCAAATTAATATCATCTGATGGCTTATAAAAAAAAAGTTTGCTGCACAACATTTAGACAACATTTGTGAATACTGGGAGAATATAGGCTGGTCAGATGAGACTAAAATTGAACTATTTGGATGCCATAATATACAACATGGACATGGATGAGCGAGTTTGGGGTGGAGGAACTTAACTGGCCTGCACAGAGTCCTGACCTCAACTGAATAGAACACCTTTGGGATCAATTAGAGAGAAGACTGTGAGCCAGGCCTTCCCATCCCACATCAGTGTCTGACCTCACAAATGCTCTTCTGGAAGAATGTTCAAGCATTCTCATAGACACTCCTAAACCTTGTGGACAGCCTTCCCAGAAGAGTTGAAGCTGTTATAGGTGCAAAGGATGGGCCAACTCAATGTTGAACCCTACAGACTAAGACTGGGATGACATTAAAGTTCATGTGCGTGTAAAGGCAGGCGTCCCAATAACTTTGACTATATACTATATTACATTTTTGTTCTTAGGTTTAGTTATTCTTTAACTTGCTGGAATTGGTGAGTGGACACATTGGAACCCTACTGGTGCTCCCACCTCCTTTTCCCTGCCAAATGCCTCCATAGCAAACTGCTTACTCTGGGGGTGCTCGTGCATGCTTGCTCCTAAGTCCTGCTCTGTGTGTCCCTTGACACACTGAGCATGGCTCGGCCCCATTACCAACTCCCTCCTCACTGCCTGGGATCTACAGTAGCAGGAGCCAATGGCTCCTGCTGCTGGGTTTGATCGAATGGGGGAGAGTGGCGAGAGAGATCTTGAATTGAGATCGGGCTCAAGTAAGTATAAGGGGGGGCTGCATGCAGGTTTGTAAGTGGTTGTAAAGTTTTTTTTAACTTCATGCATTCTATACATTCTAGTTTGCTGTGGGGGAACCCGGCAGGAGGGAGGGGTAGGAGTGGTAGGAGTGCCAACTGGGGACCCGAGTAAAGGAGGATCCAGGCTGCTTTGTGCAAAACCATTACACAGAGCAGGTTAGTATGACATGTTTGTTATTTTAATGTAAAAAAACAAGGGTTTAGGAACACTTTAATGCAAATAATGCATTAAAGTGGAGGTCCGCCATCCGCCGCCGCCCCTTAAAAAATTAAAAGTCAGCAGCTACACATACTGTAGCTGCTGACTTTTAACTTTAGGACACTTACCTGTCCTGGAGTCCAGCAATGTCGGCACTGACACCGATCTTCAGGCGAGTGCTGCCACCGCCATTGGGGGTAAGCGAACCCTTCAGTGGAGCCTTTTGGCTTCATGTTATAGGTGAGAGGGAATGGCGCTGCCCACAAATAGACAATCTGGATATTTTCTGGTAAAAGGTATACAGTGGGACCCCAAATCTATAAAACGACATGCCCAAAACCAACTTATTCACATAAATAAATACATGTGTTCTAATAGGTAATTAGATAAGTGTGATTTAAAAATTAAAATATAAATAATAATGCTATAAACTCTTCATCAAGTTCATGCAAAATATATATATAAAGTGCTCTTGTGCAAAACAGTGATTTATTTTTCTTATTTTTTTTCTTGGTGTAAAGTCCATTACTCTAAATTATACAGTTTCAATATATGATTTTAGAAAAAAGGCTTCACGCCGGGAACCCTACTGCGCATGTGCAAGCCGCCACTGCGCTTTCTTCCTGACCCGGCGGCAGAGGAGGAGGAGGAGGAGGGAGGAGGAGGGAGCCGGGCTGCTGATATCAAAGACAGGTATCCACCCCCCCAAAAGGTGTCAAATGTGACACCTGAAGGGGGGAGGAATCTGATGAGCCGAAGTTCCACTTTTGGGTGGAACTTGATTTAAGGAAAGACTTTCTGCCTTTACAACCACTTTAAGGACTTTAGATATAACCAATATGTAATAGAAATATGAAAATAACATGAATAAAAATTAAATGAATAAAATATTTTTTTTTATAAAAAATGGGAAAATATAGCTGGAAAATGTCATACAAGCCAATATACAATATAAATGACAGAGTACACAGCTTAAAGTTGTTCATAAGCTTTAATGAGCAATTGCTGCTTTATGTTTACCGACATTTTAAATAATGTATAACATTTGCTGATTTATACTTTGTATAATTTTACATCAATATAGACAATGTAAGCAGTGTTGTCAGGGAAGAAATATAACTTCTCATTTCTGCTTTCTTGTCCAGGCATATAAAAACATATATAACAAGAATTGCCACTGTGACAGATTTTATTTCTTGCACCTGTGTAGTAACATCTGGCACGTTTACAAGTGATGGCACAGTTCATAATACTGAACATTATCTGGGTACCCAGAGACATATATACTACTAGAAAAGCAGCTGCATTAAACCCATGACAATAGGACATATCATAAAACCTGTCCACTTTGAATTAGTAATCATCATAACAAAGCGCTACATACTCAATATTGTCCTATTAAACAAGCAAGCCTGTGTAAATGGACATCCTTTGTTTTTTTTTTTAATAGTTTTATTGGTAAAAGTATATGTAACCCCAAATGTCCCTCTCTCTCTTATCTTTTCCTCTCCCTCTCCCTCTCCCTCGCTCTCATCTTTTTATCTCTCGCTTTCTTTTATCTGTTTATCTATCTCTCTCTGTTTTCTTTTTATCTCTCCCTCTCTTATCTTCTCTCCCTCCCTCTCTCTCGCCTTTCTCTCTCTCTCTTATCTTCTCTCTCTCTCTTATCTTCTCTCTCTCTCTTATCTTCTCTCTCTCTCTCTTATCTTATCTTCTCTCTTATTCTCTCTCTCTCTTCTATTCTCTCTCTCTCTTTCCGCTCTCTCTCCCTCCCTCTCTTCTATTCTCTCCCTCTCTATTTTTCTTTTGTCTCTCTCTATCTATTTGTCTATTTTCTTTCGCTCTCTATTTTTCTACTCTCGCTCCCTCTCCCTCTCCCTCTCCTTTTCTATTCTCTCTCTCCCTGTAAACCCCAATG
>BLSH010372761.1:1009756-1036059 GCA_018402905.1 Glandirana rugosa | reverse complement strand
TTCTCTCTCTCTCTTATCTTCTCTCTCTCTCTTATCTTCTCTCTCTCTCTCTTATCTTATCTTCTCTCTCTTATCTTCTCTCTCTCTCTCTCTCTCTTATCTTCTCTCTCTCTCTCTCTCTCTCTCTCTTATCTTCTCTCTCTCTCTCTTATCTTCTCTCTCTCTCTTATCTTCTCTCTCTCTCTTATCTTCTCTCTCTCTCTTATCTTCTCTCTCTTATCCTCTCTCTCTCTCTCTCTCTCTTATCTTCTCTCTCTCTATCTTCTCTTCTCTCTCTCTCTCTTATCTTCTCTCTCTCTATCTTCTCTTCTCTCTCTCTCTTATCTTCTCTCTCTATCTTCTCTTCTCTCTCTCTTATCTTCTATCTCCCCCTCTCTCTCTTACCTTCTCTCTCTTATCTTTTTATCTCCCCCCTCTCTCTCACACATTTTTTAACCTCTCTCCTTCTCTCTCTCATCTTCTCTCTCTCTCTCTCTTGTCTTCTCTCTCTCTAATCTTCTCTCTCTCTATCTCTCTCTTATCTTCTCTCTCTCTCTCTCTCTCTCTCTCTCTCTCTGTATCTCTCTCTTATCTTCTCTCTCTCTCTCTCTCTCTCTTATCTTCTCTCTCTCTCTCTTATCATCTCTATCTCTCTCTTTTATCTTCTCTCTCTTATCTTCTCTCTCTCTCTTACCCTCTATCTTTGAATTGAATTGAATTTGACCAAATACAATAGCATTGCCAAAGCAGTTGAGTCTGTATGGGAAAAGGGGGGGGGGGGTAATGGGTAATATAATGGGGAGTGGGGGTAAATCCATGTAAAAAGATTTTTAAGTCCACAGTTTTTCATGTCCCTCTCAGTCTGTGACACACACTGTATACATACATATTGTGCAGCTATTCTCACCATTGGCTCCTCTTCTCCCAGTAGGATTTGGAGTTTCCTTTTCTCTTCCATAGAATTGAAGTCTGGAATGAGAGTGGAGAGTCTCTGGAAGTGATTGTCCCTCAATAATGAGTACTTGGGCATTGTAGTAGGAAGTGGTCCTCATCCTTCAGGACCCCCTAGTCACATTGCTGGCACAGTCTACTCTCCCTGGGCTTGTAGGTCTGTCTGTGCCGTCCTAACTCGATTTCCAGGCTGTGGGCGCTCAGTCTGTAGTGGCTCAGGGTCTGTCTGTCTGTCTTTGGGATCTTGTAGCCAGATCCAGGTACGGGGCCAGTTTGTAGTCTCCCTGCAGTGACTGGTAAACAGTTAGTTTTTTGGAGTTTGTTATTTCATTTCTCCATTCTCCAATATATTTCTCTTTGGAGTCATTCATTATGTTTTTTATTTGAGACTTTGTCAAGCCAGATTGTTGGGGGTTTGGGATAGACAAGGCGCTGATATATTGTTGCAGGCCCCATGGCTTGGACTGGTCCTCATTGGTCAGGAAGTCTTTATGGTGGTATGAGTTGGGACTGCTGTTTTGCAGGTGGTCCCAGTATGATAGCACCCTCTTCTGTACAGCAAGAAGTAAGGGAAATCTACCCAGCTTAGCTGTTAGTTTCATTAAGAGTGCAATTGTCTAATGTAAAGGAAGGGCCCACTGTTTGTTTTGTTTTTTTTCCCTTGGAACATCATGTTTTTTTTTTTTTTTTTTCAAATGTATTTTATTTTATTAAGGGTTAACATAGTTCAATTACACATCAATTCAACATAAAATGTATTAGAACAGTTCAGGTATGCATGTATCTTCCAATGAGCCGGTTATGAATATCAAAAATCATCATCTATTGTAATTAGTATGTACGTGAGCCATAGTGGTCCATTATCAATCTATAGTGCGTGTCTAAACATAGCGAACACCACTTTCTACACTATGAGCGGTGTCCGCTTCTTTACATTCCACATACGTTCACATTATTAGCTTTGTATTTCACAATGTAAAAGTACAGCATAGGGGTCGCATCATACCTTCGGAAGGTGTGAAATTGGCGTATCAATCAAGTACAGGGATGGGAGGGGTAGAAGAGAAAAAAAAAAGGGTCAGGAAAAATATATATATAATAATGGAGAGTATAAAGTGTAAAGTTAAAGTGTAGAGAAGGAGAAAAGCAGTTCACTTAGGCTATGTCGGTGCAATAGTGCACCCGATAAATCCCGTGGAATGTCTGAACATAGACCAGGAGGTCCAGATGTTGGAGAACTGCTCTACTCTATCCACTTCCTGCGCCAACAGCCGTTCCATTCCATTAATCCTGTCCACTTCAATTGCCCAGAAGGCATGCTCATCAATCTCCAATGTCTGGGTATCACCATTCTGGCTGCTGCCAAAAAGTGGCACAGCACATCTTTTTTGACCGATTTTAATGGGCCAGGGATTATAAATAGTAATGCTAACTCTGGGGAGGGGGTGATTGAGGTCACCATGAGTCTGCAGTACAAGTCGAAATCTGCCTTCCAGAATTTGCCTACTGGGGACACTCCCACCAAATATGTAGGATGATCCCCTTAGATGAGGAACGCCGCCAGCAGGTATCAGGGAGTTTAGAGTCGATGAGATGTAGAGTTGAGGGGCAGCGATACCACCGGGTCAACAACTTAAACCCTTTTTTCTGGCTCTTCGAAGCTAGGGACATTTTGTGAGTCAAAATGAAACATTTTTGCCAGTCAATAGGAGAAATTGGGTGGCCAAGATCCAATTCCCAGGTCCGTGTGTAGGGGGGCAGGTCTGAATGGGTGGCAGAATGTATGAGGGAGTAAAGTTGTGAGACCGCATGCAATGGGGGGTCGGTCTGGAGTAGTGGAACACCATGGTTTTTGTTTTGCTTGAGTTGATTGGTAGTGCCCATGTGGCACTGTATTTCTCCAGAACTTCCAGGCTGTCTTGTAGGCCTCTCTCTGTTTGTGACAGAAGTAGGAAGTCATCCTCATACAACAGGAACTTCACCTCGGTGTCATGCAGAGTCAGTCCAGGTGCTGGAGAGGATTCTAGAGCTGCGGCCAGTACATTGATGTAGATGTTGAAGAGGGTAGGACTCAAGGCTGCAGCCCTGTCTGAGTCCCTGGCCTGCCGGAGTGTTTGGTTCTTTTCCCATTCACCTTTACGCTGCAGCTGCAGTATATGAACTCTTGATGACATCATATGTTTTCCTTCCTATTCCACTCTCCAATAGTTTGAGGAACAGGCCTGGGGGCCACACTGAGTCAAATGCCTTCTTAAAATCCACAAAACAGGCAAATATCTTCCCATGTTTTGTATTGTGGACATGGTTCTTGATGAGACTGTGCAGGGTGTAGATGTGGTCTGTGGTGCGATGGTTTGGCATGAATCCTGCCTGACCTCTGCTGAGGACATTGTGTTGTGTCAGGAAGTTGAGGATCTGTTTGTTGAGGATACTGTTGAATAGTTTCCCTAGTGTGCTGTGACACATATCCCCCTGTAGTTGGCTGGGTCATACTGGTCTCCACTGTTAAGGATGGGTGTTATGAGGCCTTGGTTCCATACTGTAGGGCAGTGACAATCACTCAGGGCCAGATTGAACACTTTGCATATTGCAGCGTGTACTTCTGGGGAGCCGTGCTTAACCACTTGCCGATCGGCATTTGACGGCGGCAAAGTGGCTCTGTAAGGCGAATCGCCGTCATATGACGGTGGCCGCCAGATCGCGCACAGTGAGCGCGTGCGCGCCGCCGGAGGCACGCCCGTGCGCTCACTGTGTTCGGGGAGGGCCAGGGAGCGGGTGCGGCGGCTTCGATTGCCGCCGGCTACCCGCGATGGCCCCCCCCCGAGTGAAAGAACGGAGGTCCGTGTACGTAAACACGGACCTCCGTTCTGTGAAGGGGGAAGGGCTGTGATCACAGCCTTCCTGTACATGGAGGCTGTGACCACTTCCCTTCCCCAGCTAGGGCAGTCCCCCCACAGTTAGAACACGCCCAGGGAACACAGTTAACCCTTAGAGCGCCCCCTGCAGGTTAACCCCTTCACTGCCAATGGCATTTACACAGTAATCAGTGCATTTTTATAGCACTGATCGCTGTATAAATGCCAATGGTCCCAAAAAAGTGTCAAAATGGTCCGACATGTCCGCTGAAATATCGCAGTACCGCTAAAAATCGCAGATCGCCGCCATTAATAGTAAAAAATAAAAAAAATAAAAACCCCAAAAATGAATTCTCATCATCTGTAAATGCGACCACTTTTGCGCAAACCAATCAATAAACGCCGATTGCAATTTTTTTTATCACAAATATGAGGAAGAATATAAATCGGCCAAAACCGATGAAAAAAAATGTTTTTTTTATATTTTTTTTTTGGATTTGTATTTTAGCAAAAAGTAAGAAATTTGGGTTTTTTTGAAAATTGTCGCTCTTCTTTTGTTTATAGCGGCGATCAAAAATGACGCAGTGGTGATCAAATACCACCAAAAGAAAGCTCTATTTGTGGGAAAAAAAGGACGCAAATTTCGTTTGGGTACAAGGCCGCACGACCGCGCAATTCTCAGTTAAAGCGACGCAGTGCCGAATCGCAAAAAGGGCTCCGGTCCTAAAGCTGGAAATCCTTCCGGGGCTGAAGTGGTTAATCCTCTCTGGCAGGATTCCATCCATCCCACTGGATTTTTTAGTTTGCAGGCGTTGGATTTTCTCCCTAATTTCTTGTAGTGTAACCTGTACATCTAGGAGGTTCTGAAAGTCCTTGATTTTTTCCTCCATATCATTTAGTCTTTCGATTATGTCTTTTTGTTCTACAGTTAGAGCCTCCTCTGGGATATCTTCTCTCTCTCTCTCTTATCTTTTTACCCCCCTCTCCCGCTTTTATCTTTTTCGCTCTCTCTCTTTTTCTTTTTATCTCCCCTTCTCTCCCTCTCTTTTAACCCTCCATCTCTCACTCTCTCTCTCGCTCTCTCTCTCTCTCTTTCTTTTATCTTCTTATCTATCTCTGTCTTCTAGCTTTTTATATCTCCCTGTTGTCTTTTTATCTCCATCTCTCTCTTTCTTATTTTTTTTTATCTGTCTCTCTCTTTTATCTTTTCATTTCACTCTATCTCTCTTTTATCTTTTTATCTCTCTCTCTTTTATCTTTTATCTCTCTCTCATTTATCATTTTATCTCCCTCTCATCTTTCTCTCTCTCTCTCTCTCTTATCTTTTTTATCTCTCTTTATATATATATATATATATATATATCTTTTATCTTTTTATTTCTCTCTCTCTCTTATCATTTTATCTCTCTCTTTTAGCTTTTTATCTCTCTCTCTCTCTCTCTCTCTCTCTCTCGCTCTCTCTCTCTCTCTATATATATATATTTATTGCAATTATATTTGGTTATTAATTTTGTGACTGTTGCAGAGAAGACCAGGAATTGGGAACCAGTAAAGGTAAGTAATAGAAAACATATTTATTTTTTTCTATCCCTATAAGATGATTTCACATCAGCATGCATGATTGAATGCTGATGTGATTTAATAGGGGGTAAAGGTCGACTATAACAAACTTGGATTATATTTTCATCACGCGAGACAGTGGTCCTAGTTCCTCTACAACAATAATGTGATGTATTTTCTGTGCAATGCCTACAGATGATATAAACCTCCAAAGTACAGCTCAACAAGTAAATACTAATAATATGATCCTACTGTGCCAAATCACCAAAATACAATACACCCAAAAGGGTAAGCTCCACTTGTTTGCACCACCCCCCTCCTCTGCCACATTTGGCACTTTTTTGGGGGGAGCGGACCTGGTTTTGACAGGTACCTGCTCCTACTTCTGGCTCAGATAGCCGCAGAGATCTGACCTGGAAGTTCGCCCCCCTCCTTCCCCTGCAGTCTTCTGGGACCTATCACAGGTCCCAGAAGACTACAGGACCATTCACAAGGTGCAACATGGCTTGCACATGCGCAGTAGGAAACTAGCTGTGAAAGTGGATGTAAACCCACCACTCACCCAATATAAACTAACGGCACGGTATTAATGTATATATACATGCAAGCCTCCTGCATGTATCCCTACCTTGCAAATGTCACCCCCCTTCAGCAGTAACAGCCCCACAAAACTCTGGAATCAGTGGGTGTGTCTCTTTGCTGGAGCTCGGTAGGTGTAGTTGTGATGAAGACTCCCCGCCCACCTCTACACTCTCATACTCTCCTATTCCTGAGTTTTGAGAAACATCTAGTCAAAACCCATGAAAGTCACCACATGACTTCAGAATGCCCAATCATGCTGAGGTGTGGAGCAGCCAATCCTGGGAGAGCTGAAGAAGAAAGGAGGGAGGGGATGTGAAGCTCTGTATGCTCGTGCATGAGATAAGGAAATGAGCTGTCAGTCACAACATGGGGGAAGAAACAGTCACATATTTCTCAGTGTGTGCTTTTCTTTTCTACTGAAAAACGTAAGAGGATTGCTCAGAGCTGGATTAACTCTTTGTGGTAAGACTGGGCACAGATGACATGACATCCTCTACTGTAAAAGATAGAACTATTAATTCATTTTTTTCGGGTTTACATCCTCTTGAATCCGCAAGGCTTCACTTCTTGTTTACCCTATGTTGCCATGCCGGCGCCTGCACCCGAAGCTGATTGAAGAATCGGTTTGGGCAAGGACAACACTGGATCCCTGGAAAGGTAAGGGTCCTTATGTTAAAAATCAGCAGCTAAAGTATTTGTTGCTACTAACTTTTTTTTGGGAGCCTAGAGCTCCTCTTTAACAATACATAAAATGTATTCCCTAGACGAAGTCTTGATGATGAAACGCATCGGGGCGTGACAGTATGGCAACCGCGAGTGACACATCACGCTCAACAGAAAGTGACGATCCAGGAGCCTGAAGATGGTGGTCATGTGAGATGCAATGTGGCTAATTCCCTGACTACTGGGTGCCATTGATTATTAAGGAGGGAGTGGTTGTAATTCAAGGCTTTTGTATAATTTTTAACATGTGAGTTTGATGCAGAACGTGTGGTTTTAATAAAGGTGGTTTTACATATCATTACACTATCGGAGATCTCCTTTGTCTTTTCCTCTATGGATTCTCGTTCTGGGTTGGTGGAATTCATCCTAAAGATTGCCGTGGTTGGCGCTAAGTATATGATTCTGAGCGCAAGTTGCCAAGTATAAGGATGCAAGGCAAAATGATCTGGTGAGTGTGTATCTGTTGGGGAAATGGTGACACGGAGACCCAAGGTGCAGTGTGAGGACTGCATGTTTTCAGCCAAACGTTTCACATCAACACGGATGCTTTATGTCAATTCAATTGGACTCTTCTATGGATTTTGCTTATGACAATGATTTTGTGTGACAATTCACATTTTACACAGGGCGTTCCTACGTTTTATTTCACTGTTTATGTTTTGTAAAGTTAGTTATATTATTGGTGCAAGAGGTTCTACACAATTAATACAATGCAAAGATTCAGCTTGATGGTGTCGCTTTATACCTGTATAACACTGGGCATTTTTTTTTTGGAATTTCCAACCCATTTAAAGTGGTAGCACTTAGGAATTTGTATTTGTTAATATTTTTACTCATCTTTCTCTGTGGCGCTGAGATAGAATTGTAGCGTATTAGTCAAAGGGTCACAATTCACCAATATGGATTATTATATATACAGTATAAACAATCAATATGAAACTCAAGTTCTCAAAAACAACTCAGTGGGGTTCATTTACTAAAGGCAAATAGACTGTGCACTTTTCAGTTGCTTCAGAGCTTAGTAAATGAGGTGAAGCTTCACTTTGCAAAGAGTACCCAATCACATGCAAAGAAAATTAAAAAAACAGCATTTTTGCTTGAACATGATTGGATGATGGAAGTCAGCAGAGCTTCTGCTCATTTACTAAGCTCTAGAGCAACAGCTCTTGCAAAGTGCAACCGCACTTTTAAAAATGCAGAGTCTATTTGCCTTTAGTCAATCAACCCCAGTGAATCACATTTACATGCGTGCTTGCCGTGCATGTTTGCGTTTCATATCGATTATTGATACTGTATATCTACTTCAGCTCCAGAAGATTTACCCCCCTTCATGGCCAGTCCATTTTTTGCAATATGGCACTGCGTTGCTTGAATGGACAATTGTGCGGTCGTGAGATGCTGTACCCAAATAAAATTGATGTCCTTTTTTCCCACAAATAGAGCTTTCTTTTGGTGGTTTTTGATCAGATTTTTTTATTCTTTGCGCTATAAACATAAAAAAAACCCGACAAATATATATATACACACAGTATCTCACAAAAGTGAGTACACCCCTCACATTTTGTAAATATTTTATTCTATCTTTTCATGTGACAACACTGAAGAAATGACACTTTGCTACAATGTAAAGTAGTGAGTGTACAGCTTGTATAACAGTGTAAATTTGCTGTTCCCTCAAAATAACTCAACACACAGCCATTAATGTCTAAACCGCTGGAAACAAAAGTGAGTACACCCCTAAGGGAAAATGTCCAAGTTGGGCCCAAAGTGTCAATATTTTGTATGGCCACCATTATTTTCCAGCACTGCCTTAACCCTCTTGGGCATGGAGTTTACCAGAGATTCACAGGTTGCCACTGGAGTCCTCTTCCCCTCCTCCATGATGACATCACGGAGCTGGTGGATGTTAGAGACCTTGCGCTCCTCCACCTTCCATTTGAGGATGCCCCACAGATGCTCAATAGGGTTTAGGTCTGGAGACATGCTTGGCCAGTCCATCACCTTTACCCTCAGCTTCTTTAGCAAGGCAGTGGTCATTTTGGAGGTGTGTTTGGGGTCATTGTCATGTTGGAATACTGCCCTGCAGCCCAGTCTCCAAAGGGAGGGGAATATTCTCTGCTTCAGTATGTCACAGTACATGTTGGCATTCATGGTTCCCTCAATGAACTGTAGCTCCCCAGTGCCGGCAGCACCAGACCATGACAATCCCACTACCATGCTTGACTGTAGGCAAGACCCACTTGTCTTTGTGCTCCTCACCTGTTTGCCGCCACGCATTCTTGACACCATCTGAACCAAATACGTTTATCTTGGTCTCATCAGACCACAGGACATGGTTCCAGTCATCCATGTCCTTAGTCTGTTTGTCTTCAGCAAACTGTTTGCAGACTTTCTTGTGCATCATCTTTAGAAGAGGCTTCCTTCTGAGACAACAGCCATGCAGACCAATTTGATGCAGTGTGCGGTGTATGGTCTGAACACTGACAGTCTGACCCCCCATCCCTTCAACCTCTGCAGCAATGCTGGCAGCACTCATATGTCTATTTCCCAAAGACAACCTCTGGATATGACGCTGAGCACGGGCACTTTGGTCGACCATGGCGAGGCCTGTTCTGAGTGGAACCTGTTCTGTTAAACCGCTGTATGGTCTTGGCCACCATGCTACAGCTCAGTTTCAGGGTCTTGGCAATCTTCTTATAGCCTAGACCATCTTTATGTAGAGCTACAATTCTTTTTTACAGATCCTCATAGAGTTCTTTGCCATGAGGTGCCATGTTGAACTTCCAGTGACCAGTATGAGAGAGTGAGAGCGATAACACCAAATTTAACACACCTGCTCCCCATTCACACCTGAGACCTTGTAACACTAACAAGTCACATGACACCGGGGAGAAAAATTGCTAATTGGGCCTAATTTTCGCTTAGGGGTGTACTCACTTTTGTTGCCAGTGGTTTAGACATTAATGGCTGTGTGTTGAGTTATTTTGAGGGGACTACAAATTTACACTGTTATACAAGCTGTACACTCACTAATTTACATTGTAGCAAAGTGTCATTTCTTCAGTGTTGTCACATGAAAAGATAGAATAAAATATTTCCAATAATGTGTGGGGTGTACTCACTTTTGTGAGATACTGTGTATATATATATATATATATATATACACACACAGTTTTTTTATATAATGCTTCACATTTTTTTTCGTTTGTTTGGCGAGCACCGTAATCTTTGTGATATATACATTCCTATAGATGAACTACTTGCATAAGTTACATTTTAGCATATGTCTTACCTGGAATACATTACACATCCCAGCCCCTGCAACAGTTAATGCAGATGCATCGTCTTTTCTTTACAGAGTGCTGCCACTTTATACTCTTCTCTGCATTATCATTTCAGACTAAATTATTGATACCTTTATACTTTTCTGGCTATATTTTCTATAAATGATATATTCAAGATGTTGTCCGCTTCCGTGAAAAATATGATCTAATTATTTTCGCATATGTAAGTAACCCAACGAAGAATCGATCTGCTGAGCCATTTGCAATTTACTTCATTAAATTAAACAATTTCTCTTAGCAAGACGAAACTAACCTTAAAAGAAATCCATGCTGCAATATAAGGGATGATCTTTAAAACAGAATAGAACAAAAGCATCATTAATTTCTACAGGAGTCTGATTTCAGCTGTTTGTAGTGTATCCAGTGGCGGCTGGCATTTTTTTAAGAGAGGGGGCACTTAACCACCACCACCACCCGCCATCTGCTGGTCGCTCCGGCACTTACCCCATCTAGATGGCGGGTGATGGGTGGCGGCTCTTCTGCTCCTCGGCTGCTACACTGTCCTCTTCTCCATCACGGCAGCTTCCGTGCGTCTCCTCCTCCTAGGTGCTAGGCGTCCAACAGGATCGCCTGTCTTTTCAGCCAATCGGGTGATGGGCGGGACCTGCTTCCTGATTGGCCGGGAGGAGGATCAGTGTTAGAATAGTGAATATCCATTCGCTGTTCTAACACACCTGGGAGGGCTGTGAGCGCACTCTCTGCGCCCCGAGCCCACCCTATTTTGAAGCCTATTAGAGCCTTTGGCTCTAATCAGTGCTTCAACCCCCCCCCCCCCCCCCGTTGTAATTCATGCACCCGGCGTCCTGCAAAGGGCCAGACAGATGGATGGGGGGGCGGCAGCATTGATGGGGGAGGCTCAATGAACTGGCCCCCACTGAGTGTATCTAAACCCAAAGGCAAAAATGTAATACATTGCAGCATACTAGTCCTTAGATGTGGTGGCTGCATTAGTTCCCTTTTTCTTTTTTTTTTTGTACTACAAAAAACTCTACCCTCTTCTCATTTCCATTACAAAAGAGGAGGTGATTTGTAGTTCACTTATGATGGCAGAGAAAGCTGATAACCTTGTTTGAGATTTCAGTTGTGTGCACAGAAAGTTAGCAGGATACTGGATTTCTGGCAGGATTGACAGGTATTTATAGGAAATGTTTTTAGCCTGACAAAGGAAAACGAATGCAGCCACCACATCTAAGGACTGGTAAGCTTTATTACATGCTTGTTCTTGGGTTTAGATCTACAGTACTTTAATGAAGTATACATTTCTTTTTTTTCACTATTTATTTTTTTGCAATACACAAACACATCACAAATCCTGACAACGATTGCGTATTTATGAAATACTCACCAATGTAAGGTAATGTTTTATAGCACCTTTGCTAGTCACATTTATTGTATGTATAATGCGGCAGTGAATGTGACAGCTGGGGAGGGTCTGAAGTAACTGCTTTTGAAGTTAATGCACCTTCTGGATCCCTGTTTAATACTAGAACTGTGTTTCAACAATAGTTTCAACATGTGGAGGCCTTTTTTTTTATAATTAAAAGAATACAAAAAAATGAGCAAATGTACTGACTGGTAGCCCCTTGGCATGCAAGCACAGAGCATGTGGTCCCCTGCTATATTAATATCAGCGTACAGTAGGGTGACCAGATGTCCTCAGTTTCAAGGCTAGGGCACTGATATAAGGGGACTGTGAGCTAATGGGGATCTCTAAGAGGGGGTACTGACTGCTGATCTAATGGTTGGTGATCAACCATTAGATCAGCAGCACCCCCCTTAGAGACCCCCATTAGCTCACAGTCCCCTTATATCAGTGCCCTCCCTTCCTTATCAGTCAGTGCCACCTATCAGTGCCCATCATTGTGGTCTATCAGTGCCCATCATTGCCGCACATCAGTGCTGTCTATCAGTGCCCATCATTGCCGCCCATTAATGCCCATCATTGCCGCCTATCAGTGCCCATCATTGCCGCCTATCAGTGCCGCCTATGAGTGCCCATCATTGCCGCATATCAGAGCTGCCTACGAGTGCCCATCATCGCCGCCTATTAATTCCCATCATTGCAGCATATCATTGCCGCCTATCAGTGCCCATCATTGGCGCCTATCAGTGCCCATCATTGCTGCATATCAGTGCCGCCTATCAGTGTCCATCATTGCTGCATATCAGTGCCGCCTATCTGTGCCCATCATTGCCGCCTATCCGTGCCCAAAATATGTGTATAAAATAGTTTAGCATTTGCCAATAAAAAAAAAAAATGTCCCCAGATTTAATTTCTAAAAATCTGCTCACTTTAGCAAACAGACCCTTCAGCAATAGAGGGATACTTTGAGAGGATCACCAAAAATGATCAACTCCCCTAAAGCATTGTTGCTTGATGTTGACAGACACTGGCCCTTCATCAACCCCAATGCTCCAATAAAGGGTGCTGACATTGCAGGGGTTGATGTATCACCTATCTACCTGCCCTCGTGGAGAAGAATGTAGGTGATATTAGAGGGACCTTTACCAATTAATCATGGGTGCAACTAAGAAAATTTCAGTTAAAGTGTACCTAAACCCAAAATGTAATATATTGCAGATTAACAGTCCATAAATATAGTTTTTTTGTGCCTGTGTTCCTTTCTTTTTTCCTGATGATTCAGCAAGTAACATACTTCCTGCCCTACAGTGACAACCGGGGCTTTTTTTCTCAGAAAATAGGTGCAGGCACTCCCCTCTTCTAAGTCACTCCTTGTCTCTGCACCCTACCCATCCCCGAGAAGTGTCCCTTGATTTCACCCCCTAGCACCCTCCTAGTACCATCCCTTTTAGAGAAAACAGAACCAAGTATAATTTTGTGATGCTTGCTAAATAATGTGTATGTAATTTGGTAATGGTAAGAAGAAAAGCAGTAAAATAGATCCCCTGCAGCCAGGAAAAATTGCCCCCCAAGCAACAATAGACCCCCTCTGCAACAAATTATTTCCAGAGAAACAATAGATATATCAAGGTGTAATAGACCCCAACAGCAACAATAGATCTCCCAGCATCCAGCAACAATACTGTAGATAACTCCCTCAACAGTAGACCCCCCCCCCCCCCCAGCGACAACTGTCCTCCCAGCAACATATAACCCCCCTTAGCAACAATATACCCCTCCCTCAACAACAGATACCCTCAGTGACAGTATATCCCCCAGCAGCCAGCATCAAAAGACCATCCAGCACCCCTTGTCATTACATACATTCAATGCTGGAGGAACCAGAACTGTGTTCCTCCGTGTTCCCCTGAAAAGAAATCCCCTGGTCAAAACACTCATTCACTTTGCTACTATGGAAGAGCAGCTTTGTCGTCATAAGCAGTGGCGGCCGGTGCTCAATTTTCTTGGAGGGCGCCCTTTACCTGAGCCGGCGTTTAGTCCATCTCTGTGCACGTCCACAGCTCCTCTCTCCCCTCACTTCCAGGCAGTGGCAGCTGGTACTCTGTTTTTTGGGAGGGGTAAAAATTGGCAAACAATCCCACAACACCCCCCCCTGCCAGCCCTGCTTGCCAATGCCAGCCCCTGCACTTACCCCATCCAGGTCATGGGTGGCTTCCCTGGCTTCTCCTCCCGGCCAATCTGGTCGCTTCTCCTCCTAGTCAATCCTGTCCCAGGATCCACTTCCTGTCCTGTTTGGCCGTGAAGCAGGAAGACAATAGTGAATGTTGATTCACTATTGTCATATGTGGGTGGGCTCAGGGCGCATTGCTCTGCGCCCCGAGCCTACCCCTTTTGAAGTAAATTACAGTTCTAATCATGTGCTTAATTAAAAAAAAAAAACCCATAGAGCTCTATGCATCCGGCGCCCCGCATGGAGATTATGGGCCGCCACATATAGATTAGGGGGGTGGCACCCCTTGCGTCCCTTATGGTACCGGCCACCACTTTTACTGGGCCCAGTGCTGTCAATCAAACCCAGTGACGAGGGAGCAGGTGGTGGGGCCGAGTCCTGCTGACTGTGTCAATTGACGCAGCAGGGGGGCTCGGGTTCAAGCATGCAAAAGTGCCCCATCGGGGCACTGGACAGAGGGGAGGGACCAGGAGCACCAGCGGGGGACCCGAAAGAGGAGGTTCACGGACGCTCTGTGCAATTCTATTGCACAGAGCAGGCAAGTATAGACATGTTTGTTATTTACAAAAAAATAAAAAATGTACATTTACAATCACATTAAGCTGCAAAGGCAGCGGCTGGAGGGGTTCACATGCCACAGTTGCAATGCTTTGCTGTGCACCCACTGCATTATCCTCCCTGGCAAATTCAAAACATGATTTTTTCAAGTGAATGGAGATGAGCAGAAAATGCCCCATGTTGGTGAGGTATTTACGGGGCTAAAGAAAACGGCGAGGAGGTGTCATATCGCACTTGCATTAATGCGCATTGCACCACACATTTGAGTGCATTGCATTAATGGGCTGAAAACGTACCATACAAGGCTTCCAATATCTTCCCCTTTCATTGCAGCAAAAAAAAAAATGTGTAAAAACGACCCTCAGCAACTTATTACTGAAAGACCACAAACAACACATGGACTGCCTTTAATTCAGTGATGGTCCCAAGCTGCCTGCCCATCACAATGCAGAAGAAATACAGACGGTGAATGAATACTGCAGGCAAGTACATTCACACCTTGTAGCCATCGAAGAGTAGATTAAATGAATCTATAGCCAATGCAGAAATGTATTGTTTTTCTGTATCCAACCAACACTATGGCCTGCAGCAGGTGAATGAAGAAAGCTAAAAGTGTATGTAACCTAAAACTATACATTTCTCTTATATGCTCCCTTTTGGTTTGGTAAAAACACCATTGTAAGCATTTTATTATATCTGTTCAACAACTGCAAATAAAAAAAAAATAGCTGTTCGTCCAGCCAGAAATGTTGTGAACGAATAACTTCCTGTGCAGATTGAAGAGGGAGGTGTTATGTAGTCCTAACAGCTCATTTACATGAATGGTCACCCTTCAGAGAGCATTTGACAGGTGGCCCCTCCTCACCGCCTGCTTTAACCCCTGTGATTCCGCACTAGCACGCCTCAACCAACTACTTTAAGGCCCCTTTCACACTGGGGCTGGCGGGCGGTAGCGGTAAATCCCCGCTAGTCTCAACGGGGATTTAGCACTGTTGTAGCGGCGCTACGGCGCCGCTATGCAGGCGGGTGTGCGGCATTTTTAACCCCCCACAAGGGGTTAAAACGGGGTTAAAAGGGCCGGCACTCAGCGCTACCGAGGTGGTGTGCAGCCGCTTCGGCAGCGCTTGCCATTCATTTCAATGGCAGGGGCGGTAGAGGAGCGGTAAATTACCGCTCCCCTCACCGCCCCAAAGATGCTGCTTGCAGGACTTTTTGTAACATCCTGCTAGCGCACCGCCCCAGTGTGAAAGCACTCAGGGCTTTCACATTGGGGCGGATGGGGGGGGACTTTTGAGGCGCTTTACAGACGCTATTTTTAGCTAAATAGCGTCTGTAAAACGCTCCAGTGTGAAAATAGCCTAACCTGTAATGGACCGCCCCATGCCCCATAATGTAATAGATCCCCCACTAGGATTCCAACCTTTTTTCACAATCTCACTGGCTACTATAGATGCGGCAGATGTCAAGTGTGCGATTTGAATTGTTACAAAAACAGCAAAGTATCTGAGTTTCATTCTACAGTTACATCAAGAAAATATCCCATCACCTCTCTGATTACGTGTAGAACTACCCACGTTGTGTATCTACAACAATGTAAATGTGGCCTACAATACGTGGGACGAACCACACGCACTTTACAGGTGCGGCTTAACGAACACATAGCAAAAATAGGCAGCATTGCCAGATAAAATAAAGGTAAAAAAAAGAAAACAAATGCAGCCAGTATAGTTAAGGACTGGTAAGCTGCAATATCAATTTTTCTTCTTGGGTTTAGATGTGCTTTAATCAATAGATTTTACTTATGTTTTCCACATGCAGAAACAATGTATCACATGCTTCACATAATTAAGAACCCATGTATAGAGAGAAGGTCCTATTGAAACATTTCTGTGAATTGTATTTAAATCCCATCCGCCGTAGATTCATTCAAACCTTTAATGCAGTATGACCATTCATACCAGGCAGCTTTGTGCACTTCATTGAATGGAAGCAAAGCAGCATGAAAATGATAGAGTGTCAATGGCCGCTAACAGAGCAGCATGAGGATACATTTCACACTTTGTTGATAAGGAAACAAGAAACTGTGAATGTCTTTCTTTGTAAAGATTGACTTTACATGTCTAGTCAAAGCGTAAAAAAGAGAAAAAAAGAAAAAGAAAAAGCTTGTTTTTACTGACAGGTGATTGCTAGCATTTGCCATGCATTCAGTTAACAAAAATAGGCTTATGCACGGCCGATATGTAGGCACAGGTTTCTAAAGATGCCATTTAATCCAGTGTTGTGTACATTATATAATCATGTAGCACCATCCTAGTTAAAGTGGATGTAAACCCACCACCCACCCAGTGTAAACTAATGGCACAGTATTAATGTATATATACATGCAAGCCTCCTGCATCTATCCCTACCTTTCAAATGTCCTTCCTGTAAGCACTAGCAGCTCTGTAAAACTCTGAAATCAGTGGGTGACTGTGTTTGCTGGAGTTTGGTGGGTGGAGTTGTGATGTCACAAACCTCCCCACCCACCTCTATACTGAGACATTGAGGAGGGAGGGAGGGAGGGGGAGTGTAAAACGTTCTCTGCTGTGTGAAGGAGATAAGCAAATTGCTTGTCACTCACAGAGCAAGGGGCGGATCGACTGAGTATTTCCCTGTTAGTCAGACTTTCTCTTCCTGAAAAAAGATAAGCTCATTACTCACAGTTGGATTAACTCTTTGTGGCAAGACTGGGCACAGATGATATGACATGCTATACTCTACCAGGCAGAATTATTAATTACATTTTTTTTCTGGTTTACATCCACTTTAAAGTGGTTGTAAACCCCATTCATTAAAGCATTTGTTAACTCAAAACAAATGCTGCTCTTGTCTTTTTAATGTGCAATTGGCAGCATGGTGATTTTGCTTTTTAAATTATCCCTCTGTATCACCTAGAATACCTGTTTAATAATGTCAGCTCCTGACTCCCCCCCGACTGCTGACTCTCCTTGTCATATAGTTGTTCCTGAGAGCCCGTGGTCTGTGCAGTCTGTATCACTCCCAGCTCTCCAATGCCTGCTTTCAGCTCCCCCTCCTCCCCTCTCCCTTTCAGTATGTAGCTTCTACTCTCTGTTCTCATAATTAACTCTAAAAGTAAATATTCTTATCTGTATAGATAACACACCGGCTTCCTACACACAGCTCTCTCTCCAGCTGACATCAGCAGCAGTGCTCAGCCCCACCCTCAGGAATTCTGGCTGAGGAGAGGAGAAGAGAAAAGGGACAGCTGATTGTAGGAAGAAGGTGTGTTATCTATACAGATAAGTATATATATGTTATAACACAGGCACAGGGGAACTTATTGTTAGAATACAGAGGGAATGAGAGCATTTTATACAAGTGGCTTAACAACGACTTTAAATCTGACCACCTAAGCACATATATCTGTAGTGTTTACGTATCTCTCTCCAAGGTTCTAAAGCCCCATACACATAATGCAAATTTCGGACGGGAATTTTCGTACGACGACCGATCATCTGAAATTCTTACCGTTCGTATGCTCCTTTCGACAGCCGACGTTGATTTTTCGGAAGACAAAAGCTGGATGTGCAGACTAGAAAAAAATGTTTGTACCTCAAGTCAACATCCGATTTTCATATCATTAGTTCGGTTTTCGTACGAAAAAAATTGTACGATCAAAACTACGCATGCTCAGAAATCAAAAAATACATACAAAACTATTCAACACATTACGTCACTTCTGACATTGAATTTGGTTGTGTGAGAATTATCGTATTGTTAGTAACCTTTTCACTTTCGACATGAGACAAGCATGCAAACAAAAACTGACATTCTGTCGTCTGAAAATCTAAGCGTGTACAAGGCTTTAGTCCCGGGTCTTTCTGCTGCTCCGTTCCTCTGTTATCAGCATGATAACTTCTGACAAGTTCTCTAACACAGGAGATAAAAGCAGCTGGAAATTTGTGTACAGAGCCTTGGGGGCACTCTGCACATGCTCAGTTTGGTGTTTATTGCTAGAGAGGGTTTTTGGGGAGGAATGTGCATGTGATCAGCACATGTCCTGTCCAGACAGAGGGTCAGGGGTCATGCAGCCTCATAGGACAATCAGAGCAGAATGAAAACGCCTCCTACAAGCTTTAACCAGACACTGATAGAAGTCACAAGACTGCTATATACTGCTAATGAGAAAAGGTATTTAGCAGTTTATACTTACTGAAATAATTGCATTTCCATGTTCTGTGTACTGTGGGAGACCAGATATAGTGAATGCAGGGCCCTGGGTTTAGTAACATTTTAGGCCCCTTTTACACTTGTGCGACTTGTCCTTCGACTTGGGACTGCAAATTTGCATGACAAGTGGTTCCCCATGTTTTTCAATGAGTACCATTCATATTTGTGGAACTTCAAGTCTCAGCAACTTCACAGTAGTCCCTGCACTACTTTGGTCCGACTTTGATGCGATTTGAAGTCCATAGACCTCAAGATTACAAAGGCATTGCTTAAAGTCGCTTCAAAATTGCTGCAAAATCATGGTAAAATCACAAGATTTTCAAGTCACACAAGTGTGAAAGGGGCCATAGGCTACTAGGTAAATTGCATTTTTGGCTCCTTCTGTAACCAGGGGAGCAGTAATAGCTGAATCTGGCCTGGTGTGTTCAGGGCTTCACAGGCTGGAAGTTTGATAGCTCCCCCTCTCTCCAGAAGAAGTTTCTGGAGCCTAGGGAGGGAGAATTCAAATGATAAATATTGAGCAGGGCCTAGCCAAACCCTGAGAAGGTGTGCCAGGATGGTGGCTGGGATGCTGTTAAATAGCCTGGAGCCCTGATGAGATAGTATGATCCCTTGCTGAGGGAATGGATCTGTGAGCTGTTTGCCCCTGGAGCCCTTTGGACTTGACAATATGACAGCACACCAGTGCTCAAAGCAAGGTCCATAAAGACATAGATGAGTGAGTTTGAGCTGGAAGAACTTGACTAGGCTGCACAGAGTCCTGACCTCAACCCAATAGAACACCTTTGGGATGTATTAGAGCGGAAACTGAGAGCCTGGCCTTCTCATCCACATCAGTGCCTGACCTCACAAATGCACTTTTGGAAAAATGGTCAAACATTCCCATAGACACTCCTAAACCTTGTGGACAGCCTTCCCAGAAGAGGTGAAGCTGTTATAGCTGCAAAGGGTGGGCCAACTCAATATTGAACCCTACGGACTAAGACTGGGATGCTCATGTGCGAGTAAAGGCAGGCGTCCCAATACTTTTAACAACATAGTGTATGTGCCATGCCCGTGGGATCCCTGTGGAAGTTGGAAACCGCTACTACGGTAATTGCTTCTAGCTTCCAGGTCCCGTACCAAGCAGCTGCCCTGCTGCTTAGCGAAACAGGAAGTCGATCGCTTGGCATGAGCAGCATTCAGAGCACACGTTGTGTTTTCTGAATGAGAGCAAAGAATTCTTTGATTGTACAAAATATAGATTATGATGTCACTTTGCTTCCCCACCTCGTCCAATCAGAGAATGCAAAGTGTTCTTTAAAGTGTTGCTAAACTCAGGACTCTGCATTCACTATATCTGGTCTCCCACACTACACAGAACATAGAAATGCTATTATGTTAGTAAATATGAACTGCTAAATATCTTTTCTCATCAGCAGTATATAGCAGTCTTGTGACTTCTATCAGGGTCTGGTTAAAGCTTGTAGGAGGAGTTTTCATTCACCTCTGACTGTCCTATAAGGCTGCAGGATCCCTGACCCTCTATCTGGACAGTGCTGATTGGCCCTGTGCCAATCACTTACACCTGTCTAGCAATACACACCAAACTGAGCATGTGCAGTGTGCCTCCTAGCGCTCTGTACTATCAGAAGATAGATTGGGGACTGCAGAAGAAGCGGAGCCAAACTCTACATACCAGGATGCACTATATGCCTGAGGGTTTCATAACTCCGACACTTGTATATTGTTAAGAATGGTTCATGTATATGCACAACTGTATATGTTACTCATTAGTCTGTATTGTGACCTTTGGGGTCACTCATTCTATGTGAGACTCCCTGTGGGCCCTTTCTTTGGTACTTTGTTCTATATTAGGGAGGCAACACTATTTCCTTGTTCACTTGAAACTGAGAGGTGCAAGGGGATCACGCCATCTTTTTCAATTCTGTGGAAGAAGGAGAGGATTAGAGAAGACAGGATCAAACAGCCTTTTCACACAATGAAGAGGATGTTTAGGTTGTACAGTGAGTATAACAAGCATGCTTTACTGCATAAACAGACTGATTTGTCTGTTGTGGGTTTAGTAACACCTTAAATAATGCCCTACCAAGCAAATGTGGTGCCTACTATAATGATTTCCAGCTTCTACGGGAATCCCACAGGTATGGCACATACTGTACCTACATACATTGGTCCAAGCTGGACTAACGTTACTATGTAAAAATTGCCATACCTAAAATTCAACTCTAAAGCAAACCTATCCATATAGCCGATAAGTCAAGACAAGTGCTGCGATGGAACACAAACCCTCCAAACTGGTTCTAATTTCCTGAATTGAGAGAAATCAGAGGTTGATCATGTTCCTATTACATTGCATAACATGAGTTAGTCAGTGCTCGGACAGATTTATTGCAAATGAAAGCTGCACTGGGATAAATATTTTAGACTGTCATTGTTGACTTCTTATAAAAATGCTAATTTATTAACTGTCAGGCTAATCCAATACTTCCACCGCTCTCATTCCCTGACACAGGAGTAGGAGATCAGGAGTGACTCAAAAACTATTCAATCCAGTAACAGACAGCTAGCATTGTAGGAAGGTACTGGCATGCTGCGCTTTCTGTCAGTACATAGAGAGCTCCGTTAGGCTCGGTTCACACTGCCGTGACTTGGAATCCGACTTGTGAGACCTCGAGTCGTACAGGTGACAAACACAAGGCTCCTGGGCTGAATCAGGCCCTCCGGGTTATTTCACGTGGCCCTCGCGCCCAGGGGGTGGGATGGAAGTGAGATGTGAACAGCCTGTGAACAGAGAGTTGGACCCTGAACACTGGGCATAGCAAACCCCTAAACCCTGCACTCTGTATGTAGCGCAGCTCTGAATTCCGCACTCTGCACACAGCCCATCCCTGAACTCCACACATAATGCCTTCCTGGTACTTATTGCCCCTTTAAGACCTGCCTACTTTTAGTGCAATTTGGCCACACCCACCGTTCGATGCGGTTCGGCGGGGGACGTGGTTGAGATCCTGCACCTATTCTCTGAGAAAAAAAGCCATGCATACATTTATATAGTCTTACAGACATAGAAGGCCCTTTGAGGACAACCATAATGCTGATTCGGCCCACAAAGAAATTGAGTTTGACACCCTTGTCAAGTCGCATGACATGTGAAATCCCATGTTAGTCAATGAGAGCCGTCTTAATTACTGAAGTCACTCTGACTTTGGAAATGATACTTGTACTACTTCAAGGCGACTTCTATATGACTTCTATTCTACATTGCTATCAAAGTAGTACTCAAGTCACCAGGAAGTCACCTGACAAAGTCGTACCGTAAATCACGCGACTTTCAGGTCACGGCAGTGTGCATCAAAACTTAAAGAGTAACTAAAGGCAAAACTTTTTTTTTTTTTTTGTTAACTGCCTTGCTGTAGAGATTGTCTTCCTGTCTTTTTTTTGTTTATAGAGCTAACTGCCTGTCTAAAAAGCTAACTGCCTGGCTGTAGAGGTTGCCTAGTTTTTTTTTTTTCCAACTCAATGAACAATTTTATTTTCTAATTATTTCATGTAGTTTCAATATTTACTATCAATCATTTTTATTGAAAAGTATTAACAGAACAATCAGAAAAGTAGCCAAAGCCCGTGGGTATATTAATGGAGACACAGTAAAATGATGAGGACATAATCATGTGCCTATGACAATCCAAGGCCAACCTTCAACCATCTAGGTCAGTGTTCCTCAACTCCAGTCCTCAAGGCCCACCAACAGGTCATGTTTTCAGGATTTCCATTATTTTGCACAGGTGATTTGATCAGTTTCACTGCCTTAGTAATTACCGCAGCCGATTCATCTGAGGGAAATCCTGAAAACATGACCTGTTGGTGGGCCTTGAGGACTGGAGTTGAGGAACACTGATCTAGGTGACCCAAAGTTAGAGCAAATAATAAACTTAATATACTGGTACATTTAAAAGTGCAAAGCACCAGTTGACCCTAGATAAACGTATCATGACATAAACCAATGAAACCAAAATATGGCAGGGTTCACAACTGCATCCAAACACAGAGTAAATCCCTTGTAGTTAAGAACACTAGGAGATGAAAGAAAAAAAATAACGGAAAAGGGAAAGAGGAAAACATAGAACAAAGAACCGGAGAAGAGAAAGAAAGGACAGAGGAACCCAGAGAGAAGGGGGCCATGCAGAGCTCCAGAAGGATCAGACGTATCAGGACTAGGAGGCTGAGAGCTGGACATGGACTGGACATACTCAACCCAAAGACTCTAAAGCCTCGTACACACGGAACGACGATATACAACAGGTCATACGAACGACCGTTGTATAGGAAATAGATCGTTAGTACGCGCTTAGAACAGCCAACGTACGACGGTTGTACAACGGGAGTTGTATGAGCAAACAAGAAAACTTGGTGGTACCAACAAGCGGTCATACGACCGTTGTATCTTGTGTACAGAGAAGTTGGTACAACAAGTTATATTGTGCAAAACACGCATGCTCAGAAGTCAGGAATGGCTGGATGCTAATTACATGCACCTGAACGTTCTTTCTTTGGCCGTACGATCGTGTAGTGCAGTCAGTATGCTATATACAACAGCCAACATACGATTTGAGACGATTGTACGTACGATCATCGTCCCGTGTGTACGAGGCTTAAATAGCCTCAACATGTTTAGTGGTTGTCTTCTCTTTTTGATAGAGCTAACTGCCTGGCTGTAGAGGTTGTCTTACTGTCTTCTCTTTCTTTGCAAAAACTAACTGACTAGCTGTAAAGCTTGCCTTGTTGTCTTCTCTTTTTGAAAAAGCTAGGTGGCATAGGCGTGCGCAGGGGGTGTGCTCGGTGTGCCTAGGCACACCCTAATCACCCCGTGAACCAGGGCCGATGTTAAGGCAGTACAGCCTGCTCTCCCGTACCAGGCCTGTGTCCTATTAGCTCAAAAGAGGGGGCCTGGGCACCTGCCAAGCAGGAGGACAGGCTGTACCTACCTTATTGCAGATATTGATCCTCTTGTTCCTTCCCCTGCAGCGCTGTCGGCTTCTCCACCTCTCCTCCCTCTGGTGGGATCAGTTCTAGCATCTCCTTCTCCATCCTGTCCTCAGTCCCTTTCTCAGTCTTAAATGTAAGACATCAGGGGTCTTTTCTAGAGCCCTGATATTTCAACAAAGTCCCCCAAAAGGGCAGTTTTTCTGCCATGGTTGCGAAGCATATCATTTCGGCTGTTGCGTGTACATCCCTAGCCCCTGCCTCTGTTGCTCTGTGTTTGAGCTTTGGAGTGCACACCCTAATGCAATAGGCTGTGCACACCTATGCTAGGTGGTCCAGGTGTCATGCTGATACAATACATTCAATACCTTCTAAGAGTGACCTGGAGGTGCCAGGTCAATGAATCAGGCAGTACTAAAACAGAGGATTAAGATGACTGTGAGGCAAATAGCATTTCAGAAGGAAGTCAGCAGTGGCAGCCTTTGAATGCCTATCAGCCATAGGCGTGTGTCTGGGCACACCCTAATCAGCAGGGAGAATCTGCGCCACACGGGGTGATTAGGGTGTGCCCAGACACACGCCTATGGCTGATAGGCATTCAAAGGCTGCCACTGCTGACTCAAGGGGGCTCCAAAGAAATGTAAAAAAAAAATAAAACTAAAAAAAAAAAAAAAAATGCAAAAATAAAATAATTAAAATAAAAAAACTACTGACACCGTCCACTGCCCTACCGACATGTCCACTGCTCTACTGACACTGTCCATATTTTAATACATTTAAAAAAAATGTTTACATTTATCAGAGTGTGTGTGTGTGTATATATATATATATACAGGGTGGACCATTTATATGGATACACCTTAATAAAATGGGAATGGTTGGTGATATTAACTTCCTGTTTATGGCACATTAGTATATGTGAGGGGGGAAACTTTTCAAGATGGGTGGTGACCATGGCGGCCATTTTGAAGTCGGCCATTTTGAATCCAACTTTTGTTTTTTCAATAGGAAGAGGGTCATGTGACACATCAAACTTATTGGGAATTTCACAAGAAAAAAAATGGTGTGCTTGGTTTTAACGTAACTTTATTCTTTCATGAGTTCTTTACAAGTTTCTGACCACTTATAAAATGTGTTCAATGTGCTGCCCATTGTGTTGGATTGTCAATGCAACCCTCTTCTCCCACTCTTCACACACTGATAGCAACACCACAGGAGAAATGCTAGCACAGGCTTCCAGTATCCGTAGTTTCAGGTGCTGCACATCTTGTATCTTCACAGCATAGACAATTGCCTTCAGATGACCCCAAAGATAAAAGTCTAAGGGGGTCAGATCGGGAGAGCTTGGGGGCCATTCAACTGGCCCACGACGACCAATCCACTTTCCAGGAAACTGTGCATCTGTGGTGCACCACCACATTATGGGTGTCAGGTCCGAGAATTCCTAGATGAACAGTTTCCTGGAAAGTGGATTGGTCGTCGTGGGCCAGTTGAATGGCCCCCCAAGGTCCCCCGATGGTCGCCATGGTCACCACCCATCTTGAAAAGTTTCCCCCCTCACATATACTAATGTGCCACAAACAGGAAGTTAATATCACCAACCATTCCCATTTTATTAAGGTGTATTCATACAAATGGCCCACCCTGTAGAATTAAAATGGGACTTTCCTATTACCATCATAAACCAGCAGCACATAATTTAACCACTTAAGGACCGTAATTCCCCCTTAGGCTCCATGCACACTGGACGCTATAGGGCTCTTTCAGCGTCGGGCAGGAGACGCTGCTAACAAAATGTTCTATTTGCAGTGTTTTTCGAAGTCTGCGTTTTTTTTTTCTTCATTGGCTTACATTGAGGACTGCAAAAAACGCCAGATGCCAATAAACCGGCGTTTACCGGCGTTTTTCGGCGTCTGCATTTTTTCTTCATTGGCTTCCATTGACTGCAAAAACGCCAGACGCCGATATACCGGCGTTTACTGGTGTTTAGCGGCGCCTGGAGTTTTTTGTGGTCAGGAGAACGACTTTTGAACGCCAATTCAGGGCGTACAGATAACAGCCCAAAAACGCCACTGCTGATAAAAGACAATAAGCGACCATGTGTGCATGGACAGATGGGATAAAATAAAGTAGCGTTTTCGGGCTGTTAAAAAAACCGCCAAAACGACCAAAAATGGTCGGTTTTGAGATACAGTCTGCATGGAGCCTTAAAGTGGTTGTCAAGGCTTATGAAAAAAAAAAAAAAACACCTGCAAGAGAAAGGCATAATGAGCTAGTATGCATCGCATACTAGCTCATTATGAAATACTTACCTTAGATTGACACCGTTGCAATGGTCCCCAAGCACCGCTGTGACTGGCGTCATGTGTCCGTTATCTTCCAGGATCCCAGGCTCTGACCAATCACATCGCAGACGCGATGTGATTGGCAGGAGCCGCGCTGACGTCATGCGCATGGGAGCCGTCATTTAAACAGCCCAGTCGGCACATGCAGATACAGGGAATATCTTCTAAACGGTGTAGGTTTAGGAGATATTCCCGGGACCTACAGGTAAGCCTTATTATAGGCTTACCTGTAGTTTAAAGTGGTTGTCATGAGTTGACAACCACTTTAATGACAAGGCCATTTTTTTTCACCAACAGTTGAGTACTGTTGGTGAAATTTGATGTCCATTCGGATATTATTCCGAATGGACATCCAGGGCCCTTATAGAGGATTTGGATGTGGCAAATCTTCTATAAGGGACATAGACGTACACGGCTGACCCGACAAATTTACTGCCGAGGGTACGCGTACTGCAGTCGCGCCGAGGACGGTTAGTGTAGCGCAGACGCTACACTAACCAGTCTCGGACCCTAGGACCTTCTATTGCCTGTGTACTGCGGTCAGTGTCGCCACGAACCCCTGGTAACGTTGCCACAGTTAGATTCCATTCATAAAGT
>BLSH010372761.1:986624-1009746 GCA_018402905.1 Glandirana rugosa | reverse complement strand
ACCAATCCACTTTCCAGGAAACTGTGCATCTGTGGTGCACCACCACATTATGGGTGTCAGGTCCGAGAATTCCTAGATGAACAGTTTCCTGGAAAGTGGATTGGTCGTCGTGGGCCAGTTGAATGGCCCCCCAAGGTCCCCCGATGGTCGCCATGGTCACCACCCATCTTGAAAAGTTTCCCCCCTCACATATACTAATGTGCCACAAACAGGAAGTTAATATCACCAACCATTCCCATTTTATTAAGGTGTATCCATATAAATGGCCCACCCTGTACATACACAGTATCTCACAAAAGCAAGTACACCCCTCACATTTTTGTAAATATTTTATTCTATCTTTTCATGTGACAACGCTGAAGAAATGACACTTTGCTACAATGTAAAGTAGTGAGTGTACAGTTTGTATAACAGTGTAAATTTGCTGTCCCCTCAAAATAACTCAACACACAGCCATTAATGTCTAAACCACTGGAAACCAAAGTGAGTACACCCCTAAGTGAAAATGTCCAAATTGGGCCCAATGAGCCATTTTCCCTCCCCGGAGTCATGTGACTCGTTTTTTTTTTTTTTAAATCAAAACGTGTTCATTGAATTAAACAGGTCGACTGTATATCCAATCATCATAGTACAGAAACAAAGTACAAATGGTTAATGTTAAACATCATGGAGCAGTTACATATGTATCTCAAACATAGAGTATTTTCCTTCTTTCTTTTGCTACCATTCTTCATCGACATATACAGTCTAGAACATTATAAACCATAACTCTGTACTTGTTATCTCGTAGTAGCAAATGTGTATTCTTCATCTTAGTATCATTTCTCCTTCGAGTACCAGGTACAACACAACAATAAAAAGAAAAGTGGTTAACATTTATCGACTCTCAATGGGCTAGAGTCTTAGAGGTCTGTCCATTATTAGTTGAGGTGGTGCTAATCTAGTGGTTGGATGCTAATCATCCAACCAGGCCTGCCAGATGGAGCTAAATTTTTGTGTGGCATTCCTTTTGACGGTAGGCCAGTTGCTCCCTAGGGAGCAGGGAGTTGACACATGCAATCAACCATCCCTTTGTAGGAACAGTGGATGCCATCCAGTGTCTGGCTATAAGTTTTCTGGCCAAATATAATAGCCTTGTGATCATAATGCATGTACCCTTCTGATACATTTCTATATCTATTGCCCCCAACAAGCACACCAGGGGAGTAAAAGATATAGGCAGCTGAGTTAAATCTGAAATAATCTGAGTGACTTCCGCCCCATAACATTTAAGTTTTGGACAGCGCCATGTCATGTGAATAAAGTCCCCCGGGTGTGCTTTGCATTTCGGGCATAGTGGAAAATCCCTTAGTCCCCATGCATGGAGTCTGACAGGTGTATGATAAGCCCTATGAAGGATGAACAACTGTGACAGCTTATGTGAGGCCGATACCGACACCATAGGGATCGACTCCAACGCCATATCCCATTGGTCTCCACCAATCTCCCCAGGTTCTCCACCCAGTGTGACCTACATCTTAACTCTGTATGGTCTTGTACTGATGTTAGAAGTGCTGCGTATATGCTTGATATTAACCCTCATTTAACTGTGGCCTTAATGGTCTCCGTAAGTATAGGGGATGCGGCAGTTACTAGCGTATCTAATTGCCCTTGGGCCTGCAGGGCATGACGGAGCTGCAGATACTGATAAAATTGGTTGGAAGATAAGTTAACCCCCTCGCAGAGTCGTGCAAATGATTTCAAGTTGTCATTATGATGCAACTGTGAAAAAAACAAATACCTTTGCTTTTACAGCTAGAAAAGCCCTGCAGCTTATTCATTTCAGGGTAGCATGGATTATTCCACAGTTGGGTAACATGTGACTCGTTAGTGTTACAAGGTCTCAGGTGTGAATGGGGAGCAGGTGTGTTAAATTTGGTTACTGGAAGTTCAACATGGTCACTGGAAGTTCAACATGGCACCTCATGGCAAAGAACTCTCTGAGGATCTGAAAAAAAGAATTGTTGCTCTACATAAAGATGGCCTAGGCTATACGAAGATTGCTAAGACCCTGAAACTGAGCTGCAGCATGGTGGCCAAGACCATACAATGGTTTAACAGGACAGGTTCCACTCAGAACAGGCCTCGCCATGGTCCACCAATGAAGTTGAGTGCACATGCTCAGCATCATATCCAGAGGTTGTCTTTGGAAAATAGATGTATGAGCGCTGGCAACATTGCTGCAGAGGTTGAAGGGGTGGGGGGTCAACCTGTCAGTGCTTAGACCATACGCCGCACACTGCATCAAATTTGGTTCAAATGGTGTTAAGTGTGTGTGGTGGCAACCAGAGTACAAAGACAAGTGTGTCTTTCCTACAGTCAAGCATGGTGGTGGGAGTGTCATGGTCTGGGACTGCATGAGTGCTGCCAGCACTGGGGAGCTACAATTCATTGAGGGAACCATGAATGCCAACATGTACTGTGACATACTGAAGCAGAACACGATCCCCTCCCTTTGGAGACTGGGCCGCAGGGCAGTATTCCAAAATAACGACCCCAAGCCCACCTCCAAGATGACCAGTGCCTTGCTAAAGAAGCTGAGGGTAAAGGGGATGGACTGGCCAAGCATGTGTCCAGACCTAAACCCTATTGAGCACCTGCGGGGCATCCTTAAACAGAAGGTGGAGGAGCGCAAGGTCTCTAACATCCACCAGCTTCGTGATGTCGTCATGGGGGAGTGGAAGAGGACTCCAGTGGCAACCTTCAAAGCTCTGGCGAACTCCATGCCCAAGAGGGTTAAGGCAGTGCTGGAAAATAACGGGGCTCCATATTGCCACAGCCCCCTACCCCCCCCCCAAAAAAAATGATCGAGGACATAGATTTATCAATCCCTTTCTCTGCAGCCTCAGCTGCACAGATGAATGAATAGGAAGCGCTCTGGGGCTTCCTGCTCATCCACAAACTGAAGCATAGTAAACACAGTTTGCTATGCTTCAGTGATGAATGAACACAGTAGTGATTGCTACAGATTGCTCACTGTGTTCATTCAGGAAAGGAAGGGGCCAGTAAATGACATATTTACCAGCCCCTTCCCCCATTCTCCATCCTGAAACATCTCCCTGTGCGCCCATAGCAGCTACTGGCGGGAGAGGAGGCAAGCCAGAAGCGCCATGGAGGAAAGGGGCACATGGGGGTGTCTGGACAGAAAATGGAAGGGGCACATGTGCCAGGACCTATCCCCCCTGCAGTGCAGCCAGATGGAGAAAGAGGAGAAGTTTGCAGCGCTGCAGGGGGAGGCAGAAGAAGATTGGTGTCTGCAGTAAGGCAATACAGCCAGCCCTCCTGCTCAGTAGGTGCCCGGGTGCCCACTCTAATAGTCTGTGCACACTTTGCTATCAACACAGGTCTCATTTCACTTTAATCCTTAAAGCAACAAAATATCTTTATTTCACCACCACATTTTACCTGGAGCTGTGTAATAAAACCACTGCTATTGTATCCAACCCATGCAGTGACTTTACAAACCCTGCAGTGTACATGCTGTGTATAATGACTCTATACAACAAACACTGTGACATAGCCAGCAATCTGTCCCTCCCCAATCCTGCCTTTATTCTCTAAGGTTGCTGGTATACAGATCTTTTACAGTTTTCTGTCCCCTCATATTAGCAAAAAAAAAGAATACATTATCCATATAATAAAAATCCATGCAGCCTCCTTCTAATAGGCTCATGAAGCTTTGCAGGAAGCATTGTCTGGTACTGTAAATGATTAAATGTATGAGTTCTCAGTCATTAAATCCGCAGTTCTGGCTGTGTTAGGCTACATGTGTCCTGCAGTATGCCAGGTTTTCACATTGAAGGATCATTGGCTGTATTGAGTCAATTTATAGATTAGTCCTAAAAAAAAAAAAAAAAAAAAAGATTTCTATCCAGCTTCCAGCAGCAGCTCCTAGTCACTCATCAGCATAGTTTATGACAATGGGGCTGAGGACAGAAAAGGAGCAGCCCTTGAATTGGAGAGAACACGTTGTGTGCAGAGAGCTGCTGCTGCTGCTGCTGCTCCTGGAGATCCAGCGCCTGCAGCACCCCCCGTCCTCTTCCTAGGCTTTGCTGACTGCTGCTGCTGACCTAAGAAGCAGCGCAGCCTGCGCTCTCCAAGGTGCTGAAGCGAGCACAGGGAAGCACACCAAGCTGATTATGCAACAGCGAGCAAATCAAAGGGAAGAGAGCAAGCTTCTGCCTCCATGAAGACACAAGTATTCCAAAGGAAAACGCCTTGCTGGAGAGCTCCCCACCAGCACTGTGCATATTGTTGCCTGCAGTAAGGGATAAACTCACCCAGATCACATTAGCAGCAAGGTAAAAAATCCCATGTGATCCCTTTCCTTTTTAATTCTGGAGATCTTGCTTATGCTTTCCTATCCCACTGTGTTTTTTTTTTTTAACTTGCTGAAAATTCTGCAACTGCATTTTTTTTTATGTGCACTATTTTGGCTTTTTAATTAATTGATAAATGTGAAAGTTTTTTTTTTTGGTGATGACCCAAGAAAGTTTACAAGGAGCCTTATTCTTTGTTGCTGGAGCAGCTGATGCGACCAGGCAAGTCTTGAGGATCTGCAAAGGTCACTGGACCAAGATAACGGCAATGGGTGCTTATTGCCATCTCTACAAATGCCCTTTATAATTGGAGCTGCATGGGATGGATAGTAGGCATGTGATGACTGCTAAAGTGGATTTACACTGACATGAGATGGATTATATCATTTTTAACAGAATATGGGATTAGGAATATTTATATATCGAATTAGGAGGTCAAATGAGCTGTGATTTGTCACTCATAGTCACAACTGCCAGGAATGCCAATCAATTCTGTGCAAACTTTCCAAATAAAGTCTTCTAAAAAAAATGAGAAATTGCACTGAGCTTTAGCTTTTTATTGGGCTATTTAATAGTTCATAATTGATTCCCTCTCTGGAGCATCACTTATGGATTGTGGTCCAATGCCTCTCCATCCAATGAAGTGCTGGTTGCTGTCCAGGTGCCCGGTGGTGCTGAAATTTGGATGATGTCTAGCAGGAGAACTAAAAGCTGCTGCTGCTTACTGCCACTCAACGAGGACAACGGGCGATTCCTTCTTCTGGCCATCTTCATTGTGCTCTACCTGATCGCTGGGGCCACAGTCTTCTCCACCATAGAGAGGCCCTCAGAACTGGTGGCCCACCACCGATGGGACAGGATATTAAAGAACTTCAGCCAGTCCTTTAATATCAGCCTCCTGGAGCTCAGGTCTTTTCTGCGTGATTATGAAGCAGCCATGGCAGCAGGGATTAGGGCAGATGCCCTCAGACCAAGGTGGGACTTTACCGGAGCACTGTACTTTGTAGGGACTGTCGTCTCCACCATAGGTAAGACTATGCTTTACAAAAGGGACTTGGGTTGACAGATAGGATGTTTTAATAATGAGTTGAAATTTAAAAGTTTAAAGTTTTAATCTTTGGTCACCATTATTCTAAAGGGGTTTCCAGAAATTTTGAAAAATGCATTTGACTTGGACCCTTAAGTAATAGAATAACAGGGTCTGGAAAACATTTTTGTTATAGCTGTTGGTAAATTCTGGTCTTATGTTGTGACCTCATGTGAGAGCCAATGTATTTTCCTTTTTGAGTTCAGACCATCTAGTGTAAGGAGCACCACAGTACATTGTGGGCCTGGTTTTTGTTTACTAAAACGATGTGGGGTGAACCTGGCACACAAATGGGACATTTCTATTAGTTTAATTAGTTTCCATTGTACAGAAAATCCATAAAAACGCTGGCCTTGTGTTGTTGTAACCCCCTATGGGAGACAATTTATTTCCCTGGTTCCCTGCTGTCCACCTATTGAGGAGACCACTAGTACATAGTGGATCCTGTTTTTGTGTGCTAAAGATGGTGAACCTGAACCACAAATAGGGTATTCCTATTCGTTTTATAACATTAGATTGTCATGGTAAGGAAAATCCATATAAGCTCTGGTCATGTGTTGTGACCCCCTATGAGAGACAATTTATTTCCCTGGTTAAGCTCCTGTCCACCTATTGAGGAGACCTCCAGTACATGGTGGACCCTGTTTTTGTTTACTAAAGAGCTGTGGGAGAGGGTGAACCTGACCCACAAATAGGGTATTTCTATTAGTTTTTTTTAACATTAGATTGCCATGGTAAAGAAAATCCACATAAGCTCTGGTCTTGTGTTGTGACCCCCTATGAGAGAAAATGTATTTCCCTGGTTCAGCTCCTGTCCACCTATTGAGGAGACCACCAGTACATGGTGGATCCTGTTTTTGTTTACGAAAGGGCTGTGGGAGATGGTGAACCTGACCCACAAATAATATATTTGTATTTGTTTTATAACATTAGTTAGCTTTGTTTACTAAGGGGCTGTGGGAGATTGTGACCTCACATAGTTACAAAGAGGATCCACAAATAGGATATGTCCATTAAATTTATAAAATGAGTTTGCCATGATACAGAGAACCAAATCCACATGGGATCTGGTGTTGTAACCCTCAATGAGAGACAGTTTTTTTCTGGTTGAGTTCCCATTCATCTATTGAGAGAACCACCAGGATATGGCACACCATGTTTTTTTTGTTTACTAAACCACACATATAATTACAAAGAGGACATAAAATAGGACATTTTATATTCGTTTTATAAAATTAATTGTGTCATTATACATAAAACGTAATCCACATTGGCTCTGGTCTTGTGTTGTGATCCACTATAGGAGCCAATTTATTTCTTTGGTTGAGCCCTTGTACACCTATTGAGGAGGCCACCAGTACATGGTGGTCCCTGTTTTTGTTCACTAAGTGGCTGTGGGAGGCGTGGAACCTCACATATAGTTACATAGAGGATCCACAAGTAGGATATTTCTATTATATTTATAAAATGAGTTTGCTGTGGCACAAATCCACATAAAATCTGGTATTGTAACCCACTGTGAGAGACAGTTTGTTTCTCTGGTTGAGCTCCCATCTGTCTATTGTGAGAACCACCAGGATATGGTGTGCCATGTTTTTGTTTACTAAAGGGCTGTTGGAGGTGGTGGACCTCGCATATAATTACATGTAGGACATAAAATTAGTTTTCCATAGTGCAGAGAACCAAATTCACATTGGCTCTGGTCTTGTGTTGTGACCTGCTATGGGAGCTAATGTATTTCTCTGGTTGAACTCCAGGCCATCTATTTAAAAGACCGTTAGTACATGGTGGGCCTTGTTTTTGTTTACTAAGGGGCTGTGGTAGGTGGTGAACCTCACATATATTTGCATAGAGGACCCACAAATAGGATATTTCCTTTTTGTTTTTAAAATCAGTTTGCCATGGTACAATGAACCAAATACACAAAAGATCTGGTGTTGTAACCCTCTATGATATGTGAGTTTATTTCTGTCTGTCTATTGAGAAAACCACCAGGATATGTTGTGCCATGTTTTTGTTTATTAAAGGGCTGTGGGGAGTGGTGGACCTCACATATAATTACATAGAGGAGCCATAAACAGGATATTTCCATTAGCTTTATAGAATTTGTTTGCTATGATACAATGAAACAAATCCACATTAGATTTGGTGTTGTAACCCTCTATAAGAGACAGTTCATTTTTCTGGTTGTGCTCCCATCCATCTATTGAGAGAACCACCAGCACATGGTGCACCAAACGGCTGTCGGAGGTGGCAGCAAACCTCACATACTGTATAATTACATAAATCACATAAAATAGGATATTTTCATTCGTTTTATGAAATTAGATTGCCGTGGTACAAAGAATCAAATCCACATAATGCTCTTGTCTTGTGTTGTGACCCGCTATAGGAAACAATTTTTTTCACTGGTTGAGCTCCTGTCTTCCTATTGGGAGCACCATCAGTACATGGTGGGCCCTGTTATTGTTTCCTATGGGGCTGTGGGAGGTGGTGAACCTCACTTTTAATTACTTAAGGACTCACAAATAGGATATTTTATTTTTTATTATTTATTTTTTAATGAGTTGGCAATGGTACAGAGAACCAAATCCACATAAGCTCTTGTCTTGTACACCTCTGTTTCTCTGGTTGAGCTTTTGTCTGACTATTGAGAGGACCACCAAAACATGGTGGCCCGTTTTTGTTTACTGAGGGGCCATGGAAAATAAGATATTTCCATTGGTTTTAAAAAAACAATTAGTTTGCCTTGGTTCAGAAAACCAAATTGACCAAAATTCTCATATATAGCATAACATATACTACACTAATGCCAGCCTTGCAATTTTAAAGCAAACATGAAATAGGAGCACACAGAGGAAATGGCTGCTTGTATGTAATACCAGGAACCTCCAGGGGCCTGGGAATCAGCACAATATTCCTATTGCACACCATTCAAGCTCTGAAATCAGGGGCACTCCGGTATGCTAATCTAACCAAGCTCACGTGGTCAAAAGCCTAACTCTCCTCCCTCCTCCCCCTGCGACTCACTATTACCCATTGGAGCTATAATTAAGGTAATGGACCAATAGTCATTTACAGTAGGTTACAAACTCATCTATGGGAGATGGCCAGTATTAGCATGCTAGAGCTTCTTGGCATTTGGGGCTCCTAAGGTGCTGTATAGGAAAATTGAACTGAGCTGAATATGCACCTGGGGATATCTTTTATTATTTCCCAATGATACCTTACACACATTTAATATTTCTTCAGATTTGCTTAAAAAGAAAACAATATTAGCCTCTCAAGACTGGTGCAAGAGCCAATACCATCCAAGACTGATCTTGCATTTAGAACAGGTAGCCACAGATTACTTCAACTTCCATATAAACATCCCAGTGTGGCATGTATGTGTTATTTGAACTGGGTGCCAATCTCATTATCTCACTGCTAAGTACTACAAAAATGTGCTAAAGCCTATCCTTGGGGAGAACAAAAAGCATCCCTTGCAGTGGGGCTGCCCTCATACCACTTGGGTTAAGTGCTCGTTCTATGGGGCCAAGAAAAGCAGTTTTACTTATTTAATCCTTAGCTCCCCCAGCAGCTGGTGGTCTCCTCCACTTCCATACGATTCCAGCATTGGACCGTTCCTCAGTGTCCTCTCTCCCTAAATTGTGCTTGATAATGTCAGAAGGCATCTGACTACCAGAGCGTAGAGCTGCGGTGACCAGTCTTACAACTTGGAGGAGCCTGTTGGAGCCAAGGATCAGGTAAGTTAAACTGCTTTCTGCGGTACTCTAGACCTAACAGGCATTTTACCTTTCCAGTACCGAGGCAGTCCCACTGCAGAGGGCATTTTTGTTTCCCCTGGAATCTAAAGTGGTTCTAAAAGCAGAAGGATTTTTACCTTAAAGCGGTAGTAAACCCACAGCTGCTGGACAAAAAAAATCTTCCTGCATAGCAATGGCATAATGTACTAGTATGCATCGCATACTAGCACATTAGGAGAAACTTACATTAGAACAAAGCCCTCCAGCCCCGCAATGTCACTGCTGAGAAGCCTTACATCTTCCCCCACCTTCCTTCTGGGTTCGCGGCCCCTGGCTATATGAGTGGCCAGGTGCATGATGACGTCACTCCCGCGCACGGGCTCTGAAGGTCCGGCACTGTAAGAGGTGATGTCACCGGCTGCATGCACTCTGAATATCTTCTAAACTGTGCAAGTTTAGGAAATATTCACAGTACCTACAGGTAAGCCTTATTATAAATTTACCTGTAGGTTCAAGCGGTGTAATAGAGTTTACTACCACTTTAATGCATTCTATGCATTAAGGTAAAAAAGCTTCTGGGTGCAGCTCCAAGTGAGAGCCCCATCTCGATCCAGTAATGTGCATGAGAGCAGCGGCTCTCCCAGGTCTCTCTCCTCCTTGGTTGATACAGCAGCAGGAGCCAATGGCTCCTGCTGCTTTCACTAACAGCCAGTGAGCCAATGAGGAGAGAGGGGGATAGGGCTGAGCCACCCTCTATGTGTGAATAGGCAATGTCCATTCACAGGAGCATGGCTTGGGGGGCACTAGGCAGGGGGGAGGAGCAGACAGCTCAGGCGGGGGACTGATAAAGAAGAGGATCTGGCTGCTCTGTGCAAAACCACTGCACAGAGCAGGTAAGTATAACATGTGTGTTATTTAAAGCGGTAGTAGACCCATCCATTTCACAGTTTAAAAACCAGTCACATTTCCGGCATGTGCCGGAAATGTAACACTCCCGTTGGTTGTGCTCTAAACCAAACTGTCAAACCATCCAATGGCTGGTGTCATAGCTGATCACATGTGCAGTATCATGGCAGTTGTAGATTAAACAGAGGCCAAGATGGCAGCTTCCTTGGCTGAAAATGATAGGAGGGTTTACTACCACTTTAAAAAAAAAAATATTTGTACCTTTAGAATCAGTTTTTTGATACTATAAGTAAATTCACTTGTTATGCTCCTTTAATATTATAAACACATATCAAAAGATTTATAGGTATATCCCTGAAATATATGTACTATCTTGAAAGTTACAATTCAGAAACATATTGTCACAAAATGTACTGTTTTGCTGTACATTGTTATGGCAACTAGATAGATAAAAGAATTCAAGGGTGCCCTCTGTGGGCTAAGTGTGTATATTTTAGTAAGCCCGTATGAATGGTTTGGTGCAGTTTTTCTAGCAATGTAAGTATTAGCAGCAAAAGCTAAAATGTATGTGCGTGTTTATGCATCTGTGTGCTCACGTGTGCGTGTATATAGAGATAGCAAAGCAAAATACATTTGTGTATCTCATTATATTTAATGTCTCAAACGATATATATATATATATATATATATTATACTGTATATATATTTGTGTGTGCATATGAGGATGTATAGGTGTGCATGTGTGTAGAAACCCTTATATTTAACAAATCTGTTTATAAATCTTATCATTTTGGCTGCATTGAGCTCACACCCTGTCTCTGACCTTATCTCTGAAAATCTATTTAGGATAATTGATATTTCTGCTGAGAGTGGTTCCCCAGTGGGGGTCTGCAGCAGTATCGCAGTGCTTATAGACTATAATTATTTCCCAATCTGATTGTTATGGGCTGCACCAGCCAGAAATAATCTCATGTCTATTGCTAGCCAAACTGGTTGATAACAGGAGACAACAGGTTATCATTAGCTGTGCAGAAATCCCTGCACAGATAATAGCACACTTGCATAAAAATGTATGACTGCTATTAGTAAGTCTACTAATATTCATTGTGCCACGTACTTTAGGTCAATTGACCATTTGATACCAATCAGTAGCGCCACCTTTGCTCCGTTGCCGTGCTTCTTTCAGCTAAAGTGACACATTTGATGAGGGCAAAAGATGACTCAAAGTTTTCTGTCGTCTACAGAATTCAATAGGCAGACTTCCGTCTGTCAAAGGTATGTGGTTATGACTCAGACACAAATCGTATCCGAGCCAAAGAACGTACGGTGGTTCATTACGCAATTTAAAGAGTATCAGAGTAGAAATGGAACAAATGCCTTAAAAGAGTAGGGAATAAATATTTAACGGAGTCCCATCTATGCATTCCATTACCAGGCTTTCATTCTACACGCATATACACGTAGAGCCAATGTGAAGGTAAAAAGTAGCAATGTTTGCATATAAAGACTGCAGACCTATGTTGGCATATGTGGGGTGGCATGCTGATTCTCTCTTTATGTACCCCACTATTAAAGCCAAAACGTACCTCTTGGTTTGTGGGTCACCTGATACAAGCTCCACCTTGACAAGAGTTATTGCCATAATATGTAAATCTTGTTTGACCAGCCTGTTGTGTTTTAAAGTAACTAAAGCTGCTAACTGTTATCCATTTTCATTATGATTTTACAATTTTCAAAAATGGCAAATGTACGGTGAATGAAAGTGGAACTTTAGTCAGAAAATTAGTCCCGCTAGATCACTTCAGGCTGGCCTCCGGCTGATCCCCTATACTGTTTAAAATCCAGTAATACCCTCTCTCACCCTGCTCTGTGCATGCTCAGCTGCTTTCCATTTATAGGCACTGCTGAATTTGTAGAGGCTAAACTGCTGACAGCCTTAAAGCGGAATTAAACCCCCCTATCCTTTACAGCCAAGGAAGCTGCTTCTGTTGGATTTGCAACTGCAATGGTGTTGCACATGTGAGCAGTTATGACACCAGCCATTTGATGGTTTGACAGTTTGGTTGAGGACACAAGCAAATGTGACAGTTAGCAATGTTGGCATTCCAGGAATGTATCTGTTTATGAAACCTTTCAATCGATGGGTTTATTTCTGCTTTATGATTTACTGCTGTTCGGGGGCTCTGGGCTTCAGCAAACTGGCAGCTTCAAGAAAGAAGAAACAGGAGCAATGCTGAAGGCAATTAACTGCACACACTCATTTTGGTAGCATAATTATTGATGTTGCATGTATATTCCTAAAGAACATTATTTCTTATCAAATTGTTATGGGTAAAGTACATCTAAAGCAGCCTTTCTCAACCTTTTCAACACAGAGGAACCCTTAAAATCACTTTCTAGGCTCAAGGAACCCCTTCAAAAAATGACTATATCTACAACTCATGATACATTAGTGTGATGGTCAGTGGGAAGAATGCTTCTTACACTTGGGGTCATTGGGAAGATTGGGAAGAAGAGTGGGTCATTTTTTACTAACGTTAAAAGGATCTATGGTATCAGTGAGAACGTATTAGAGAAGCAGAAATTGCTTATTGCTCAAGGAACCCCTAGCAACCTCTGGAGGAACCCTAGGATTCCATGGAACCTTGGTTGAGAATCCCTGATCTAAAGACTCCTGTGTGACAGCCAAAACCGGTCTTAACTATGTGATGCACAAACCAGGAATAAAAACTTCCTATTCCACCCCTGAGAGTTCCTTCATTTGTGTTCCACATGCTCCCCCTCCTAGACACCGCAGTTCACAGTGGAAGGGTCCCGGCAAGAGAAGCGGTGCTGTCAATCAGGACAGTGGGCAGGACTAGGTGTGGCGAGGGGCTGATTGATAAACTACAGGCTTGTGAATCAGTATTGCCAATTCTGTTAGCTGTGCCCACTTCATCTTCTTCATCTCCCACTGTAATGCAAGCATGCACACCCTTCATGAGAATGGCCACTCTAATCTGGATTCAGGAGCAATGCGGCATCATTGCCACCCCGCCACAGGAAGTTTCTTTAAATTAACTTCACTAGAATGATTACAAGTTTTTATTGGACTTTGCAGGGGGATAATGGAAAAAGTGCAGAAGTACTTTAAAAATAGGAGACCATAAGGCCAGGTTTAGACGTTCATTTAAACTAGAGGTTTAATCCGATACCTCCAGCTCTTCAGCTCTCCTCCAGGAATGAAGAGACATCACGTGAGCGAGTTGGAGGCGTCATTTGCTCACTCCCGGAAGTCAGTGGGTGGAGAGAAGACAGAGGGAGCAGTGTCAACAGATCGTGTAACGGTAGTGACGTTCCGATGAAAAAATAATTACTGCTCATGCACTACCATTCCAACATGCGTTCCATGGCGCTATGCGTTCCAAACACTTCATGATCTGATGGGTAGCAGTAATCTGATAGAACAGCGGCATCTTACTAGACCCAGCCAAGTCTTTAATTTCAGAGTAATTTTAGCAATAAAGCGAGCGTATATAAATAAATATAGTATATTGACATCTGTGATGCTGTTTTGATGTTACATTTTATACCAAGCTGGACATCAGCAATAGGAAGGAGGCGGAGGCCATGTTGCTACACACCACACTGCTCAGCGCTAAACCTTTAGGTTTTCAAAATGTAACATCCAAACAGCATCACAGATGTCAATATACTATATTTATTTATATACGCTTATTTTACTGCTAAAATTACTCTGAGATTCAAGACGTAGCTGGGTGTAGTAAGAGGTCCGCTGCCACTGTTGTCGAACAATCTGCTGGGCTCTGTTGGTAATGAAGTGAAGTGCGTGGAACGCATATGGTGCCGTGGAACGCATGTTGGAATGCATAGCGAATGTGCGGTAAATATTTTTGGTCAGAAAGTAATTTCCGTTACACAATCAGATGGTAGAACACCGGGGCAGGGGTTCAGCCGCTATGTTTTCCCAAGACAAATATGCAGGTGTTCCATCAGAATTGGCAACCCGTCAGATTCGGGAACGTCAGAACACCACAGCGCCCATCTTGGTTCACCCTGCACTCAGCCACAGTAAGCCTGCAGTCAGAAGGCAGCAGAGGACATTTTGTTACACCCAGCCCATATAGTGAAATACAGTATTTAAAATCCTTGAAACTGTTTTGATGTTGAATGTTAAAAGCAGCAGCAAGCCTGCTGATCTCACAGGTTTACTAATCTGACAGAACACAGCTGCTTTTAACCACTTGCCAACCGCCAACCGCAGGTTGACGGCGACAAAGTGGTTCGATATCGCAAACCACCGTCATATGACGGCGGCTGCAAGATCGTGCACTGTGAGCACGTGCCGCTGGAGGCACACTCGCTGTGTCCGGGGGGGCCAGGGAGCGGGTAGGGCGGACTCGATCTCCGCCGGCTACTCGCGATGTCCCCCCCGCAGTGAAAGAACGGAGGTCCGTGCAAGTAAACACGGATCTCCGTTCTGTGAGATGGGGAAGAGCTGTGATCACAGCCTTCCTCTATATGGAAGCTGTGATCACTCCCCTTTCCCTGCTAGCGCAGCCCACACACAGTTAGAACACGCCCAAGGAACACAGTTAACCCTTAGAGCGCCCCCCCAGGTTAACCCCTTCACTGTCAATGGCATTTACACAGTAATCAATGCATTTTTATAGCACTGATTGCTGTATAATTGCCAATGGTCCCAAAAAAGTGTCAAAATGGTCCGACATGTCCGCCGCAATATCGCAGTACCGCTAAAAATCGCAGATCGCCGCCATTACTAGTAAAAGAAAAATTAAAAATAAAAACCCCAGAAATTAATTCTCATCATCCATAAACACGGCAACTTTTGCGCAAACCAATCAATAAACGCTGATTGCAATTTTTTTATCACAAATATGAGGAAGAATATAAATCGGCCAAAACTGTTGAAAAAAATGTTTTGTTATATATTTTTTTTGGATTTGTATTTTAGCAAAAAGTAACAAATTTGTTTTTTTTTTGCAAAATTGTCACTCTTCTTTTGTTTATAGCGGCGATCAGAAATGTCTCATCGGTGATCAAATACCACCAAAAGAAAGCTCTATTTGTGGGAAAAAAAAGGACGCAAATTTGGGTACAACGTCGCACGGCCGCGCAATTGTCAGTTAAAGCGACACAGTGCCGAATCGCAAAAAGTGCTCTGGTCCTAAAGTGTGAAATCCTTCCAGGGCTGAAGTGGTTAAAATTCAACATCAAAACAGTCTCACAGATTTTAAAATACTGTATTTCGTTATATAAGCTCTGTTTACTGATAAAATAAGTCTGGAATTCAAGACTTGGCTGGGTGTAACAAGATGTCCGCTGCCGCCTTCTGACTGCAGGCTAACTAACTTGGTGGACCAAGATGGCAAAAAGGTATCGGTAATCGGTATCGGCAAGTACTTGAAAAAAGTATCGGTACTTCTACTCGGTCTTAAAGAAGTGGTATTGGTGCAACCCTATTCTAAACCTGACCTTCAGAGGTGGCCCTCCTCACTACCTGTTTTAACCAAATTTTTACCAAACAAATGTGCTGCAACCATGTGCATTGCACGCGATTACAGGACATTAGCAGCGCTTCCCCATGTGAATGGATAAAGGTTCCGCAGGCTTACCACCTGCCGATCACAAAGCATAGCATCACAACCACGGTTTGCAAACATTCCCATTCACTGCCATTGCAGTTTGGGGGGCGGGTGTGGCAGTTGGGGGGGGGGGGGCTAAAAACTCAGCTCAGCGGCTAAGCTAAACTTACCTTAATTCTGCTTTATTGTAAAGTGTTCTTTGGACTATAGGAACCAGTGGTTGATGTCCATCTCTATAGCTGGCCTTACTGAAGGAGATAATAATATTCATATTGTGTCTGCTGGCTGTATATAGTATTGGCAATGACTGATTGATCGGCAGGAAAGTGATTTCTTCTGTTTGTAGAAACAGGGCTGAGGCTGAGCAGCCATAAAATCACACATCTCAGACATTCTAGAGAAGGTGACAGATTTCCAGTCTCTGCCTGTATACACGTGACTTCAATGTGCCTTTTAAAATGAAGTGCAAACACATTATAGGGCCAGGAAGAAACTGCAATAGAGCAGCCATAGCTGTAGTAATGGTTGGTTCTTACAGTATGTTTTATGAAGTTGGTATAGTATATACTATTATTTTGTTAAATTGGAAAAGAACAATTTTAACCCCTCCACGCCAATGTAACGTATATATGTTGCGCTGCTACAGCATCACCTGGTACCGTTTTTGAGAGCCAACGGTCGGCTTTCTTGTAATGACAACCGAGGCAGCTAATCAGCCTCCCTCCTGCCAACCAGGGCCAGACTGGCAATAAAAACCAGCCCTGGAAATCATTTCATACCAGCCCCATAGCATTATTATACCAGCCCAACCACATAAGGCCATTATTTTCTTGTTTATAATAGGGAAAACCATGCATTTTAAAGCACATTTGAAGAGTGTATAATATATAGATAAGAGAGATATGAAAGCACATAGGGATTTATACAGTATATAAGAGCCAATTCCAGTTAAAAGTGGAGAAATCATCAAGGGGACCCCAGGAACTCTGGGAATATGAGGGGTACACTAAGGTAAGGGGGGTTATTGATATACTGATTATATCAGTGCCCCCTTACATTATTGTATTCACGCCCACCCCACCCCCCAGACTGGCCTGCCAGCGCTGTCACTGACCTCCTCTCAGGTGCACCTTGCAGGACTCAGAGGGCTCCAGCTTGGTGGCTCTGGTTTTAACCCATAGTCTCCTCTCTATAGTCCACACATGTCTGACTTCTCCCGTGACCCCCATCCCGGCAGCACTCCCAATCTTGACTCCTCTCCAGACTCCCCCCTTAGAGACTGCAGACATGATAAATGACAAGAGATGGTCAGAGGTTGCGGACATGATGCAAGAGATGGTCAGAGACTGCAGACATGATGCAAGAGATGGTCAGAGACTGCAGACATAATACAGGAGATGGTCAGAGACTGCAGACATGATACAAGAGATGGTTAGAGACTGCGGACATGATACAGGAGATGGTTAGAGACTGCAGACATGATACAAGAGATGGTCAGAGACTGCAGACATAATACAGAAGATGGCCAGAGACTGCAGACATGATACAAGAGATGGTTAGAGACTGCAGACATGATGCAAGAGATGGTTAGAGACTGCAGACATGATACAAGAGATGGTTAGAGACTGCAGACATGATACAGGAGATGGTCAGAGACTGCAGACATGATACAAGAGATGGTTAGAGACTGCAGACATGATGCAAGAGATGGTTAGAGACTGCAGACATGATACAAGAGATGGTTAGAGACTGCAGGCATGATACAGGAGATGGTCAGAGACTGCAGACATGGCACAAGAGATCAATGCATTAAATGCAGCCTACCAGTTCCCATCAAGTGCAGCCTCATCAGTGTCCACCAAATGCAGCCTACCAGCTCCCATCAAATGCAGCCTCATCAGTGCCCATCAAATGCAGCCTACCAGTGCCCACCAAATGCAGCCTACCAGTGCCCACCAAATAAAGCTTATTAGTGCCCATCAAATGCAGCTTATCAGTGCCCATCAAATGCAGCCCCATCAGTGCCCACCAATGCAATCTTCCAGTGTCCACCAATGCAGTCTACCAGTGCCCACCAAATGCAGCCTCATCAGTTCCCATCAATGCCGCCTACCAGTGACCATCAATGCAACCTACCAGTGTCCATCAATGCAACCTGCTAGTATCCATCAATGCAGCCTACCAGTGCAGCCTACCAGTGCCCATCATTTCAGCCTACCAGTGCCCACCAAATGCAGTCCCACCAGTGCCCGCATCAGTGCAGCCTACCAGTGCCCATCAATGCAGCCAACCAGTGCCCATCAATGCAACTTACCATTGTCCATCAATGCAGCCTACCAGTGCCTATCAATGCAGCTTTTCTGTGCCCATCAATGCAGCCTACCCGTGTCCATCAATGCAGCCTACCAGTCCCCATCAATGCAGCCTACCAGCCCCCATCAATGCAGCCGCACCAGTGCCCATCAATGCAGCCTACCAGTGTTCATCAATGCAGTCTACCAGTGTCCATCAATTCAGCCTACCAGTGCCCACCAAATGCAGCCTCATCAGTGCAGCCTACCAATGTCCATCAATGCAGCCTACCAGTGCCCATCATTGCAGCCTACCAGTACCCATCAGTGGAGCCTACCAGTACCAACCAACACCGCCTACAGTGCCCATCAATACCACCTATCAGTGCCCACCAATGCAGCCTATCAGTGCCCATCAATGCCACCTATCAGGGCCCATCAATGCCACCTATCAATGCCCATTAATGCTGCCTCATCAGTGCCCATCAATGCAGCCTACCAGTACCCACCAGTACCGCCTACCATTGTTCGTCAATGCCGCCTACCAGTGTCCATCAATGTCGGCTATCAGTGCTCACCAATGCAGCCTACCTATTCCCACAAATGCAGCCTACCTGTGCCCATCAATGCCACCTACCAGTGCCCATCAATGCCGCCTACCAGTGCCCATTAATGCTGCCTATCAGTGCTCACCAAGGCAGCCTACCTGTGCCCACAAATGCAGCCTAGCTGTGCCCATCAATGCCGCCTATCAGTACTCACCAATGCAGCCTACCAGTGCCCATAAATGCAGCCTACCTGTGCCCATCAATGCAGCCTATTTGTGCCCATCAATTCCACCTATCAGTGCTCACCAATGAAACCTACCTGTGCACACAAATGCCGCCTACCTGTGCCCACACATACCACCTACCTGTTCACACAAATGCCGCCTACTTGTGCCCACAAATGCCAATGCTGCGATCTGATTCCTGTACCATTTGACAGTTTACACTGTGATCTGCGAACCGATCTGGGAGTGTCATTAACTTTCTATTGACACCTACAGCAGTTTGCAGAGGGCTACCTGCGAGTGGCATGCGATAACCTGCACAGAAATCATGCTGGTTCCCGCACCACATATGTGTGAACCCAGGCTTAAAGCTGAAGTTTGGGTATGCATGTTTTTGTACAGTTACTGTACTGGAATACAGTATCATGGTTCAGGTCTAACAAAGACAGGTTTAAGCCAAGTACACACAATGAGATTATCGAACGAATGATTGGCCGTTTTTTTTGTTTTTTGGGTTTTTTTGCATGCTGGTCTCCATATTGAAAATTAGTAGATTACTAAAGTATGAAAATTCTCATATGACAGAATAAAAATTTGGAAGTGATGTAATGTATTTGTATTGTGTTTTTGGATGAAAACTGTACAGATTAAATGAAAATCGTACCATCTGGTATTATACGATCGTACCATGTGGTATTGTATGAGAAAAATTTTCGTGTTGATCCCTTCAGAAAATTTTGGACGAAAGTTGTGTACTAACAATCAGATTGACGTACGATCGCTTTGAAAGTGGTAATTTCTGTACGATATTCTGATCTTGTATACGGGGCTTTACAATGAAGTTTTGTCTCATACTTGGTAGAGGCTGAGATGACCAGAGGGTTTCCCCTACACCTCCAGGCCAATACCCCCTGGAGCTGGTAACAGGGCATAGCAGGAGAAGGAGTGGCATGGGTGCCTGTGGTATGTCTAGACAAAACATATGATCCGAGGGCAGGCTGGATACTGCTGTTATGCTATGGATTTGCAGATTGGATCTGATGCAGAACTTAGGCACACAGGTGAAGTACAAGAACCTGCAGATGCAAGAAGCAAGCTGTAGTGAAAGCAAGGTGGAGTCAGCAACAGCCGGGTAGCAGCAGTACCATATAGGAAGACAGAGGCAGGGTCAGAAGCAGTGGTGGCTGGTGAAATTTTAGGATGGGGGGGGCTCCAGGCCCCGCCCTTCCTTTTTACCCCTCCCACTTCTTATAAGCCCCACCCCTAATAGATTCCACCCATTGTGTCAGCATACAGCATTACCGGATAGGAGTATACCACATAACCAGATGGGGTATACAGCACCAGCAGATAGGAGTATACAGCATCACCAGATAGGGGTATACAGCATTGCCAGATAGGGGTATACAGCATCGCCAGATAGGGGTATACAGCATAACCAGATGGGGTATACAGCCCCAGCAGATAGGGGTATACAGCATCACCAGATAGGAGTATACAGCATCACAGATAGTTGTATACAGCATTACCAGGTAGGCGTATTCAGCACATCACCAGATAGGGGTATACAGCATCAGCAGATAGAGTATACAGCTCCCCCCACCCCCGCCGTGGGGATCGCAGCACTGACAGAAGATCCCCCCCCAGGGTAGTCGGGACATCAAAGTCCCGCACTTACCCCATCTAGGAAGCGAGCCAGGCGGGCAGCAAGTGGTGTCTGGCGAGTGGGAGCTAAAACCCCTCCTCCTCTGAGAAAGGCGTTCAATAGGATCGCCTGACCATTCAGCCAATCGGGAAACCGGTAACATACCCGTGCTTCCCAATTGGCTGAGAGGCGATACAGTGTTAGAAAAGCAAATATTAATTTGCTTTTGTAACACATGAGTGGGCTCGCAGCGTCATGCTCTGCGCCGTGAGCCACTCTATTTTGAAGCCTGTTAGAGCCTATGGCTCTAATCAGGTGCTTCAAAAAACACTGACATTGCTGTACTTCATGCAGCCGACGTGCTGAAGGGGGCGGCCGCATAATAAGGGGGTGGCTGCGACGCCCATGGATAGATTCATGCTATGCATGAATCTATCCATTAGCATAGAGGGGGAGAGAGAGGGGGGGGAGAGGGGGAGGCGCCCGTGCGCCCTTAATGGACGTTCCGTCCCTGGTCAGAAGCCAGGTAGGGGTCATTATCAGGCAGGCAAAAGAGGCACTGAGTCAGCAGCAGGCAGAAGATGGAGTCAGGGCATAAGCCAAACACAGAAAGCCAGGTCTTCTCGTCCAACATCAGTGCCTGACCTCACAAATGCGCTTCTGGAAGAATGGTCAAACATTCCCATAGACATACTCCTAAACCTAAGAAAATGTTTGCCCGGGGTCCAATCAATATTAAAGATGGCCCTACATGGATGAGCGAGTTTGGAGTGGAGGAACTTGACTGGCCTGCGTGGAGTCCAGACCTCAACCCGATAGAACACCTTTGAATTACAGCGGAGAGTGTGAGCCAGGCTTTCTCGTGTAAAGGCAGGTGTCCCAATACTTTTGGTAATATACTGTATTTTCTAAATTGTGATTTAAAGTGGTAGTAAACCCTCCTATCATTTTCAGCCAAGGAAGCTGCCATCTTGGCCTCTGTTTAATCTACAACTGCCATGATGCTGCACATGTGATCAGCTATGACACCAGCCATTGGATGGTTTGACAGTTTGGTTTAGAGCACAGCCAATGGGAGTGTTACATTTCCGGCACATGCCAGAAATGTGACTGGTTTTTAACCTGTTAAATGCATGGGTTTACTACCGCTTTAAGAAAGTGATTTAAATAAAATGAACTTCTTCTGTAGAACACCAGAGTAAGTAACTCAATAATCAAGTGCAATGCATAAAGTTAATGGCAATGCGCATAACCCCATGGCAGACAAAAAGATTTTAGTGCAATAAACAGCTCAGAGACAGAGTTGATTTCTAAGTGGTTGCTTTCGGTGACCAATGTTCCCATACATCCTGCCTTATCTCTATTCCATTACTTGCAAGGGTCTTTAAGAAACCCCTCCTCCACCAAAGCTGGTAGGCCCAGGGCAAGTGCCCTTTGGACACTTTATTTAAATACTGAATGTGGATAACAAAACTGTATCACAATAATTGGCCCTTTTTTGTGTAAGCGTTTTTCACGGGGTCATGGTTTTTCTGCATGAATGATATTTATCTAAGGGATGCCTGCAGCTGTTCTCACTCAACCTTATTTAAGGTAGCAGACTAATTAAGAATCGTCTGCTTATTGGTTTAGTGGGAAACATATATCACTAGAGCTGTAAAGTGCAGGTCATTGCAACTTTACAAAGGGACCATTGTGTGGTTCATGGTCTGTAACAATGGATTATGTGACAATATAACATATTAAAGAGCAATACAATACAATCTGATACAGTATAGTCTTCAGTATCAATAATGACCCTTCTTGCATTATACGAATGATTATGTATTACTCTGAATTTATTTTCTGCTGCATTTAACTTTACTGTATATTTGGTATATGGTTCAATGGGCATAAGGCAATAACTCTGTCACTCGTGTAATAATTTAAGCAAGGTCTCATTGAGATATGTACAGTAGGTAACCATAGATAGAAAACTAATAAACAATAAAAAAAACCAAAAAGGAGTTGTTAATTGCACCCTGCTACACATGTTTAATCAATACAGAACAATCTTAAATCACATTTTTAATATAGTAAAAGCAAAAAAATACAAAAAGATCTTGATCTGTACTCTATGTCCAATGTTTGCTATAAAATGGAGTATTAAACATTTTAGTTGGCCATGTGCTGTCATTACTCCCTTTGCATCGTGCTGTTCACTTTTTGGAGTTGGGTTGTGGGAGCTACATGCACATCTACATACACTATATTACCAAAAGTATTAGGACACTTGCCTTTACACGCACATGAACTTTAATGGCATCTCAGTTTTAGTCTGCAGGGTTCAATATTGAGTTGGCCCACCATTTGCAGCTATAACAGCTTCAACTCTTCTGGGAAGGCTGTCCACAAGGTTTAGGAGTGTCTATGGGAATGTTTGTCCATTCTTCCAGAAGCACATTTGTTGGACAGGTCAGGCACTGATGTTGGAGTCGGAAGGGTCTTCTCAACTTCGACAATATCGACGTTTACCACCCGGTTGAGTTATAACTTGGGACGTCTGATTTTGACTCTACGGTAATTTCAAGTACACGCACATTTCCGTTCACAGGATTATGAAAACCATTATATCACATACATCTACACGTACATCGAGGGTGTTGGGTTGAGGTTTTTCACTTGTCGTGCTACGTTTCCCTCATTACTGTCGTGTACCGGTTGATTTT
>BLSH010372761.1:975483-986373 GCA_018402905.1 Glandirana rugosa | reverse complement strand
CCCCCCCCCCCCCCCCCCCCCCCCCCCCCCCCCCCCCCCCCCCCCCCCCCCCCCCCCCCCCCCCCCCCCCCCAGTTTGTCACATTCACCCTGTGCTAGGGTTGTCACCTCATCTCTTTAAACCTGAACACATATCAATTACACAGGTTGTTCTGTGGCTGATTAAGGTGGTAATTAAACTCACTTGGTGACTTATCTGCATTCAATTAGCCTCAGAACAACCTGTGTAATTCATATGTGGCGCGGGTTTGAAGGGATGAGGTGGCAACTCTACCCTGTACTCTAGATGGCCTTTTACCGGCTCTGCCTATATGTTACTGCATCTGTTGTCAATGGCACTTGAATGCCTGCACAGGCCACCAGGGTTTCTGCTGTGCATAGCTACTCCATTCCTGGCCTCCTAGAGATTCAACATCAAATCTAGACACTGCTTTCACCAATATGGCAATCACAGCCCATAAACGCAGGAACTTCTAGTCATTTTATACCTGTATCTTATAAATGAAGGTAGTTTAACACAGATCGTTCAATGCTTCGGCTTTGCTCAAATGCCTTGCCATTTTGATTGGGCAAAGCTCTGACACTTCTAGGTAGCGGCAATGGCCAAAGTGAAACATGTGAGAGGTGGGTGTGGTGGGCAAGCTTTAGAAATAACAAGATGTTATGCCAGATCAGAACGGCACAGAATTCGGGCAGAGTGGGGAAGGGTACTTCTAGGTAGACATGTGCACTGCCAATTTTTTTTTTTTTTTTTCGTTTTCATTTCAATATTTTTTTTTCTTCTTCTTGTAGCACCCTCTACCTTTAGGTAGGTGCTAGAAGTGATAGGTGAGGTAAATTTAGTCAGGCTTGACTGAAGGTTAGGCCTGATTGTTTTGATTCTGGGCTGGGAGTGGCTCAGAGAGTGGTTGGTGACTCACAGGTGATGACACCTCTTGGTAACCTCCCTTTTACTACTGGAGGGTTCTAGAAGAAAGGGTGTGGAAGAGGTGTTTTACTGCCTGACGTGTTTTGGTAGCCCTGACCAATCCCCAACCTGGATTGGCAGGGGACAGGTCTTCTCAAATACCGTGGGTCAGCCCAGCCAGGGAGGAGAGTTTGGGCGGAAGAGATGGAGATGGAATAATACAGAGGCTGTCTGGGCCTTGTGGGAACCTCAAGGCCCGGGGGGGTCACTTTGGCCTGGGGCTTGGGTGCATCCAGAAGGATAGTGGGATCCCGGAACAGAGGCACAAGTGAGAGAGCAAGTGAAAGACAGCGGGATAGAGTACTGCCAGGAAGGTCTCCAGGAAAGGAACTGTGTCAGTGAGTAATACACTCCCTGGGAAGCTGGAAGAGGCACACTGGAGCAGATTGGGGTGAGATATAGTCTAAGAAGGGTGCAGGAGCCAGTTGGGACTGTGGTGTCACTGTGGCAGTGGAGAGGGCCGTTGCAACCAGGAGGGCTGGCAGGGCCTGGAAGAGGATGGGCTGGGAACAGTAGTCCATCAAGGCTAGCTAGCACTTTCAACTAACTTTTCTACACTATAGGGGCCTGCGGTCCTTGCCTGCAAAGGGCGGTTCAGAGGCTCTGCTAATTGAGAGCAGGCCTCACAATGTGCTAGTTAGGCCGAAGAAGTTTGTGCAGGAGAGAGCAAGAGGAAATAGCCAAGATGCAAGACTGTGCTGGAGGAAGAGGAGAGTGTATATGCTGGAGTGTATATAGAAGGTCCTGTGAAAGAACTGTTAATCCTATGGACATCCCATAATTACCCTTTTCCCTATCCAAGTTAAATCCCCTAATAAAACAACAGAACAATAATAACAATAAAACACTACTTTCAGCAACCCCCAAGGGGACAATGGCTACATTCATTTATCGGATCATTCGTTATGATCGACATTCGTTATTTCGGGTAATTCGTAACTTCGGATAAATTTGTATTCGTTACTTTCACAAACAGCCAAATTTGAAAGGAAATTCCAATATCTATAATTTAATAGTTTATAACTATTATTAAAGTTATTATTATTATTATTTATTATTATTAATAAATAATAATAATAATATAAAAAACTATAATAATGGTTAATATTTTAATTATAATAGAAAATATGAAAAACTAAATTATCTGAATATTTTTCATTCTTTCGAATTTTTGGATTTCCTTCTTATTTTCAGATTTTCGTTCTTTCTAATTTTCGGATTTTTGTTCTTTCAAATTTTCGTTCCTTTAGAAAATTTGTTTTTGAAAAAATTTGCCAAATAGTCTTTCATTCATTTGGATGCTTCCGAATGAACGAATATGCCGAATTTTGACGGAAAACAAATTCAGAATGAAACTGCACATGCCTACTTCTAGACATCCTATACCAGGCAGCAGCTTTTTATGCCACTTTACCCTTACATATAACCACTGATGTGACTAGCCTCAGGTGATACACTGAGAGGAAACAAATGCTTCTGCGTAGGTTTACCTGTTTATCTGCCACCATCTTCCCGCTACAGCCTCCTAAATTGCATAGATTCTGACTCCATGCACTCAATAGCATAGATAAGGGAAGCCGAGTGTAATATGAAGATACATAAGATGCAGTGCGAATTTCTCATGACATAAACATTGGAGCTGCACTAACAAAATTTAATGTGATAATCAATAAATATAAATCTTTTTTTATAATCAATAAATAAATATAAATCCCATAACAGAAACACCAATGTTGTATGAAAAAAATAAAGAAAAAAAGAAAGAGACTAAATCTACGCGATTAGACAAGTGAATTCTTCTTAAAAAGTTTATAAATATAATAAGCAGCTCTAAAAGCTTGGAAATCACGCTGGACTGGCTCACTCGGTTGAGGGTCTGTGAGTGGGTGATGGTGGGGTGGGCTGCGAGAGACCGCTTCAGATAATCCTGGCTCAACTTAGCAGAAGCATGGCGGTGAGCCCCTTTGGGGGGCTTGGGCTCCTACCTCTGGGTTTGGCCACAAGGCCATTTCTGCATATACTTGTAGGGGTAGATAAATTAGAAGCGAAATGGGGTGCTCTGAGAAAGAAGGCATGGCCTTCGAAACATGTTAGCTGGTGCAGCTCTCACGTCCTCTCCATCACGGTCTAGGACTTTCGCCAAGATATGTCCATTTACCCCATGCTAGGGGCTTCATGCATATTATCATCATATGTTTGTGAGTATTTTTTATCTCTTTTTTAATACATTTTACCCTGGGATAATGCACTAGGCCAGTACGCCTTCTTTTTCTTCTAATATATAGTGGACACTGCCTGACAGAGCGGGGAACCGCCGTGTTTACATTGGCGGTTCCCCATTTTTCTTTTCTGCAAGGCAATCGCGGCTCACCGGCGGAGATCGAGTCCACCCGAGCCGCAGCCTCACTTCTGCAGAGTGCGGTGGGCACGAGAGCGCGCCGCCGGCGAGCCACGGTGGCCTGGCAGAGAAGAGAAACGGGGAACCGGCGATGTAAACACGGTGGTGCCCCACTCTGTCAGGCAGTATGTAAGAGATCTACACGGTGTAAACATGGCGGTTCCCCACACATGCGCGAGCCACTGTTTATAAACGGCAATTCGCGGGACGCTGCCACTCTGCAGCAGTAAATGTATGCAAGCCGTCGGGAACCGCTTAAAAAGGAAAGGTAATTTTTAATAACATTCAATTACAATTTGACTTGTATCGCAATTATATATGCTATATTGTTATTTCTTTATTTGCTTTTTTTTTTCCCCACGAAAGCGGAGTTACCCTTTAAAATTCTTAGACTGCTTTCTGATTACTGCGGCACTCATTCTTGTATTATGCCAACTCCACACTTTCAGGCAGCAAAGATTGATAAATTGCCCATTATGAGTGAAACGTTTCTAGAGAGATTATGATTGATCTATAGCTCATGCTGCCTGCATGCACCGACCATCCATCTCTCTTATAGGGAGTGCAGCTTATCCAGCCCAAAAGAGAATAACGCCTTTCCTCCGCATTGTAGAATGTACAGTATTTTTTATTTTTTTTTCATGAGGTTCCCTTAAGAGAAAATGATCCGCAATGGATGATATTATTGTTTTGAATAAAGCATATTAACTTGCCATTGCTACTCATTGACGTGACCTAGAAACTATTTTTATCTACATTACAGGAGAGGAGAGTGGAAGTATGGAACATGTTATTACATTACAGAACAGTTATTTAAGTCGCCATAAGACAAATGACATATCAAATTCAACCTTTTACATACAAGATCCCAAGTCATTCGTTTTCAATTACAGCAGTGTTTCTCAAACTGCAATCCCAACAGTCATAGCGATCTATACAAGCACAACTATCCATAAACTCTAGAAATAAAAAGTCAAAACTTAGGGGTCTATTTATAAACCAGAATTGCATAGGCATTTATCCAGTGAATCTGCATGTACATCTGTTCTGTTCTAGGCGACTTGTGCAAATAATGAATGTTATTTTCTCTACTGAATGAAGGTTCTTTTTCTATGGGCAGTAGTAAAATATGGAATTGTGGCCACTAGATGGAGCTGAGGAGCATAGGAAATACATATGTCTTTGTAATAAGAGAAACAATGTAACATTGTTAACCACTTGCCTACCGGGCACTTATACCCCCTTCCTGCCCAGGCCAATTTTCAACTTTCAGCCCTGTTGCACTTTGAATGACAATTGTGCAGTCGTGCAACACTGTACCCAAACAAAGTTTTTATCATTTTTTTTTCACACAAATGGAGGTTTATTTTGGTGGTATATAATCACCACTGGGTTTTTTTCCCCTAAAAAGACAAAAAAAGTCCGAACATTTTGAAAAAAAAAAACATTTTTCATAGTTTGTTATAATATTTTGCAAACAGGTAATTTTTCTCCTTCACTGATGTGTGCTGATGAGGCTGCACTGATGGGCACTGATAGGCACTGATGAGGTGGCAATGATGAAGTGGCACTGATGAGGCTGTACTGATGGGCACTGATGAGGCTGCACTGATAGGTGGCACTGATGGGCACTGATAGGTGGCACTGATGGGCACTGGTAAGCAGCACTGATAGATGACACTGATGAGGAGGCACTGATGAGAACCTATTGGAAGCACTGATGGGCACTGTTTGGCAGCGCTGATGGGCACTGATAGGTGGCACTGGGTGGCACTGATTAGCAGCACTGGTAGGCACAGAGGCAGGGACCAATGTTCCTGTAACAAAAGTCGGTTACCAGCTTTATTTTTTTTGTCTCACGCTGATTGTGAGAAGAAAAAAAGCCAATAACCAGCCTTTGTTTGCTTCCGTGATTAGCTATCATTGGCTGACAGCTGGTTACGTGGTAAAGGGCTCACTGCGATTGGCCCTATACCCTGTTCTGTGATGAGTCCAAAGAACTCGGCGATCTTAGAGCGAGCCCAGTTTTGGGAAACCCCCACCCCCCCATTATCTCTAGTCTGTCTTTACTATCTGATTTGTGTACAGCATGTTTAAATTGTCTTCTTTTGTACCAGAGTGACAGGTCTACAATTAAAGTGAACCTGTTATTACCATAAATGTATTACCAGCCTGCAGCATTGCATGTACCAATAGATGTCCTTAAGGCTGCACCAGGTGCTGGATCATGGGGAGCACTAATATGTTTCACCATTAGCCTGTCACTTACTTCTGGCTCTCCACATTTTAGGTGGCTTTACTGGCCAACAGCTAGATGCAGGAGGGGACAGAGCAACACCACTACAGGCAAAGGCAAAGGCAAAACTTTTTTTGTGTGTTGTATAGAGTGGAGAGGGATTTAAACACCTGTCAAGTTTTTATTGCTGTCTGTGTCCCCATTAAGGAGATTCACCTGCTCTTAGACAAATGCAATTAGTTTCGGTCCAAATGTAGATTCGTAAAAATTTTTGGTTATTCGGAGATTCGGATGGATCCGAATCTCTGAATGAAATAGTAAGGAATTTTGTTGAAATTCATTTGTTTATTCGTTTTCTAATGAATTCCAAATTTTCGGAACAATTTGAATTCGGATCTTTCGAAAAATTATCGACCAATTTGAATTCTGTGTGAAGAATAGATGATTGTTAACCACTTCAGCCCCAGAAGTATTTCACACTTTAGGACCAGAGCACTTTTTGCGATTCGGCACTGCGTCGTTTTAACTGACAATTGCGCGGTCGTGCGACGTTGTACCCAAACAAAATTTGCGTCCTTTTTTTCCCACAAATAGAGCTTTCTTTTGGTGGTATTTGATCACCGCTGCGTCATTTCTGATTGCCGTTATAAACAAAAGACGACAATTTTGCAAAAAAACCCACGTTTCTTACTTTTTGCAAAAATACAAATCCAAAAAAAAAATATATAAAAAAACATTTTTTTCAACGGTTTTGGCCGATTTTATATCCTTCCTCATATTTGTGATAAAAAAAATCGCAATCGGCGTTTATTGATTGGTTTGCGCAAAAGTTGTCGCGTTTACGGATGACGAGAATTCATTTTTGGGTTTTTTTTTTTTTTTTTACTAGTAATGGCTGTGATCACCGCCCTTCCCCATCTCACAGAATGGAGATCCTTGTTTACATACACGGACCTCCGTTCTTTCACTCCAGGGGGGGGGCATCGCGGGTAGCTGGCAGAGATCGAGTCCACCGCACCCGCTCCCTGGCCCCCCCAGACACGGTGAGCGCGCCTCCGGCGGCACGCGCGCTCACAGTGCACGATCTCGCAGCCGCCGTCATATGACGGCGGCTTGCGATATCGAACCACCTTGTCATCGTCAACCTGCGGTTGGCAGTCGACAAGCGGTTAAGAAGCGATCCGGGAAGCCGGCCGCCATGTCCTTAAGGCTTCATGCACACAGGACTTTAAAAAAAGTCCAAAAAACATCAGTAGCTTATCAGTGATTTTTTTCAGCTTTTACCAGCGTTATATTACCGCCGTTTTTGCACGTTTTTAAAGAGCCAGTGTTTTTTTTGTTCCAATTGATCTAAAACGTCCAAAAAGTCGGGGATGAACGTTTAGCTGCGTTTAGGAGCGTTTGAACATTTTTACAGCTGAAAAACATCTCTCAGAACCCACTGGTCTTGGGTTTTCTTTACAGCTCAAAAACGTCACTGCTAAAAACAGCTGATGTGAGGTCAGGCACTGATGTTGGATGAGAAGGCCTGGCTCGCAGTCTCCGCTCTAATTCATCCCAAAGGTGTTCTATCAGTTTAAAGTCAAATATGTCTTTATGGATCTTGCTTTGTGCACTGGTCCAAATCATGCATGAACACATAGGATAACATGATGGGGGGTTTAATGACCGTAGAAAAAAATGTCTGCAGCTGAAAACAGCCGCTGTAAAACAGCCAAAAAACGTCCTGTGTGCATGAGACCTAACAACCAATGACTAATCAGCTGTCAGCGAGCTTCCCTGCTGAGAGCTGAAATGTAAATAAAAGAATGCCGGCAATAAAAAAAGTCAGAAAAAATCGGAGTGGTGTCCCTTCCCTTCCCAATCCATACCCTTTGGGTCTGTTATGGATTCTAAGGGGAACCCCACACCAAAATAAAAAAAAAAATGTGTGGAGGCCGCCCCCAAAATCCATACCAGACCCTTATCCAAGCATGCAGCCTGGCAGGTCAGGAAAGGGAGGGTGAGCCATACCAGGCCACATGCCTTCAACACAGGGGGTTTCTTTGGGGCAGTAGTGTCTCTGCCCCCCCCCACCCCAAAGCACCTTGTCCCCATGTTAGTTCAGATCTCAGGATGGTCCCAGCGAATCCAGGATGGTTGATAGGTATGTGCTTATTCTCCTCCCCCAACCCCTAGCACTTTTTTAATGGGAAACAGGTACCTTTTTTTTAATGGAAGCCTCTCCCACCTCCTCATTTCTCCCCTAGGTGAGAATCACCACCCTTCCCTGTCCGCAGCCTCCTGGGACACATCACATGTCCAAGAGGGTGTAGAACCAGTCCCAAAGCAGAACACAATCTCAAAACATAGTGCAGTAGGAAGCTGGCTGTGATTCCTCGGTAAGTAGTAGCCAACTCCCAAATCCAAGATGGCGGCCACAGGGACCCGCATCAGTAAGAAGAATGGCTGTGGGATGACAATGCTGGACTCCAGGGCTAGTAAGTCAGCAGCTGCAGACTTATATTTACCTTTAAAAAAAGGTGAAGTTCCTCTTTAGTGCTATCATAGACAGATTGGTCCTGTTCTAGAGCCACAAGGACAAAAGTCACATGAGCGCAGGAATCGCGATCTGTTTCTCAGCGAGTAAGTACTTCTCCATTGACCAACATCTGACCCCTGCAAAATGTTGTAGTTTAAACCTAATCTCATTCCCTCGCTGCCGCAGGCCTGTCTGCCAGCACAGTGAAATGGTAACAACAGAACAAAGGGGACTTCGTCTTTCGTCTTTGCTAACTGGATGAAGACAGTTTGATTTCCTTCCTTTGTTGGAGAATGGCGCTTGAATTGAAGTTATATGAAATAGGATCTTTATAGCATTGTTCATTCTTATCTGCAAACCTTAGATTTCGGGATTACAGTGTATTTATAAAAACTTTTCTTCTTGGTTTTGGATAGACCTGAGACGTGTTAGATACTTTATCAGGTTTTTACTGAGGTCCATGTCCCCACTTGGGAGACTCACAATGTCTCTTTGTCCTGGGAACCATAGTCACAGGGACACAAATTAAAGAGGAAGTAAACCCAGATTGGGTTTACTTCCTCTACATACCCCTGTAAATTAGAAGCATAATGGGCTACTATGCATCGCATAGTAACCCATTATGTGCCACTTACCTGCAAACGAAGCCTGCGATGTCCAGCGCTGTCCGCGTCCATCTTCTGCCCCTCTTCCTTCCGGGGCCGCGACTCCGGCGCTGTGACTGACTGGAGTCGTGCGACGTCACTCCCGCGTGCATGCATGCAGGAGCCGCCAGTCACGGCACAGGGTCAGTGGAAAAACGGCACAGAGGCCGTTTCTTCACTGCGCATGTGCCGCAATGACGTCGGCACATGCAGAACACTGCATATCTCCTGAACCGTGCAGGTTTGGGAGATATGCAGGGTACCTACAGGTAAGCCTTATTCTAGGCTTACCTGTAGGTTAAAGTGGTTGTCACAGGTTGACAATCACTTTAAATCTGAAGTTTAGGGATGGCAATTTTTACTTTGGTCCAGCTTGGATCACTGTAAGTACACCATATTGTCAAAAGTATTGTGACGCCTGCCTTTACACACACATGAACTTTAATGGCATCCCAGTCTTAGTCCGGAGGGTTCAATATTGAGTTGGCCCACCCTTTGCAGCTATAACAGCTTCAACTCTTCTGGGAAGGCTGACAAGGTTTAGGAGTGTCTATGGGAATGTTTGACCATTCTTCCAGAAGCGCATTTATGAGGTCAGGCACTGATGTTGGATGAGAAGGCCTGGCTCGCAGTCTCTGCTCTAATGCATCCCAAAGGTGTTCTATCAGTTTATAGTCATATATGTCTTTATGGATCTTGCTTTGTGCACTGGTTCAAATCATTTGGTGGAGGGGGGATTATGATGTGGGGTTGTTTTTCAGGGGTTGGGCTTGGCCCCTTAGTTCCAGTGAAGGGAACCCTTAAGGCGTCAGCATACCAAGATATTTTGGACAATTTCATGCTCCCAACTTTGTTGAAACAGTTTGGGGATGGCCCCTTCCTGTTCCTTCATGACTGCACACCAGTGCAAAAATCAAGGTCCATAAAGACATGGATGAGTGAGTTTGGGGTGGAGGACCTTGACTGGCCTGCACAGAGTCCTGACCTCAACCCGATAGAACACCTTTTGGATGAATTAGAGCGGAGACTGAGAGCCAGGCCTTCTCATCCAACATCAGTGCCTGACCTCATAAATGCGCTTCTGGAAGAATGGTCAAACATTCCCATAGACACTCCTAAACCTTGTGGACAGCCTTCCCAGAAGAGTTGAAGCTGTTATAGCTGCAAAGGATGGGCCAACTCAACATTGAACCCTACAGACTAAGACTGGGATGCCTTTAAAGTTCATGTACGTGTAAAGGCAGGTGTCCTAATACTTTTGACAATATAGTGTATGTATGTGCCATAGCTATGGGATCCCCAATGAAGGTGGAAATCACTGCAGTAGGCACTACTACTAAAGCGATTGCCTCTAGCTTCCAGATCCTTGGCTGAATGGTTGCCCTGCTGCTTCCTGAACACAGGAGGCTGCTCTATATATACGAGCGCCGTGCAGAGGAAACTCGCGCCTGTACTGCCTCCCCAACTCGTCCAATCAGAGAACACTTTGCATTCATTGAAAGGCTGCAGTTTTACAGTGAGAAATTTTCAGCATAGACACATGGATCCCCTTAAATTGGAGAGACTTTCTCTTGCTTCTTGTTGGTCTTCTTTTCTTACTCTGTCCAACACTAAAAAAAATAGGCAAAATGAGTGTTCTTTAGTCTATTTTATCTTCTGAACAAATGTTCTTTTATTATGGGCTGTAAAAATACTGAAATTATTATACATTGTTTATACATTTGTAACATAGAGAACATAGTATGTATAAAGGATACGAGGAGTCGAAGTAGATCACCTGTGTTACTCCATAAAAATGTCGGGTATTATTTTCTTGTAAACAAGTCTTCTATTTTATCTGATTTCTTGTGAGTAAAACGGATAAAAAAAATCACAACCTGTCTCATTCTTTTCTTCTGGTTGTTCTTCGTTCTCTTTCAGAGAGGTTAAATTCCCCTAGGTACACAGATACGACTTTTAAAGAGTGACATTTTGACGTCGGAAAGTTACTTACGTTTCACAAGAGACTAACCTGCTCAACCCCTCCGTCATGTCCGCGCTCAAAGGAGACGTGCCGCGAGCATATATATCTCGTCGGAGGACACAAGTCCTTCGTCGTCCCGTTGGTAAGTCGGTTCCTAGACCT
>BLSH010372761.1:955908-968351 GCA_018402905.1 Glandirana rugosa | reverse complement strand
CTGTTATGCCTCTCCTGAGAACGTTTGCGGGGTGCCGATGAACATCAGGTCCTCCAGACCCGCTGATTGGCTCCCGGTGTGTCCAATTACAGCGGGAGCAGGTTGCTGGCGGCGTGCTCCAGACCCAGTGCGCGGAATCACATACAGGTACGTGATTTTGTGAAGAAGGGCCACCCTGCAGCAGCATATCTGTGTGGGGCGGTCCAGAAGGGGCTAACAGTAGGTTCCAGCCACATAAACAAACCATTCACTTACACTGTATGGGGCAGAGAACTTGTATGAATGAGCCCTTAATTATGTAGGTTGTTTCAAGTTGGTTTATACATTTAATTTTTTAAAATATTTTTTTACAACTTGCTTTCTGCTCAGAGAGGACCGAGAACTGAATGATCAGCGGCCATGTGATTGCTCAGTTCTCAGGCTTAAAGCCAGTGGGGGAGAGCTGCAGTATTAGACCTGTGATGCAGCATGGAGGTGAATATGCATGTTTGTTTTTTGAAAAAAACAAACTTATTTTTTAAGTACCTGCTGACTGGTCACAGTAAATATACTGCAAGCGGGCGGCGGGTACAGGCATGGTCATGATGGCCTTCTTCATGCGTGCCCCTGCCAACCTGTGCTGTGATTAGACACAACACGAGTTTGGTAGCAGATTTCGGCCAATGATTTTGGCTGAAATCAGCTGAACAGCTGTGTCCAATCACACACAGAGTTATGTGTTTAGAAAAACACAGAACTCTGTGTATTGTGAACAGCTGCTTGTCAGGGAGAAGAAACAGCCAGATCAGAAAGTACAAGCAGCACACATTACACATGTTAGGTACACAGTTAACCCCATGATTTTAACCTATGCATAAACCAATTAATATACGCTTATTGGGATTTTTTTATACCAAAGACATATAGCAGAATACATTTTGGCCTACATTTATGAAGAAATTAATTTTTTTTATGTCTTTTGTTGAATAGGTTTTATAACAAAAAGTAGAAAATATTGTTTTGGTTTTTTTTCAAAAAATGTAATTTATATAATAAAAAAACCCAGTACAGATCAAATACAGCCAAAAGAAAACTCTATTTGTGTCAAATGAATAATATAATTTTTATTTGGGTACAGTGTTGCATGATGGAGTAATTGGCAGTTAACCACTTCAGCTCCACCACACCAGCTGACCATAGAGGTAATCAGAGACTGGAACGGCTCTGATCGCCTCTATGTGTAAGAAACAGGAAGTGATGAGCATTCATTACTTCCAGTTTCCCTGGATGTTAACAGCGCCAGTTTTAAATAGGGGAAGCATTTAATCGCACCAATCACATCGATCACTGCAAACATGTGAACATGAACGTCAGATCATGGGCAGTAATTCTAGCAGACTTCCTGTTTAAAAGTGGTAATCTGTGAAAGCTTTTAAAGCGTCGCCTAAGGATAGCAACATTTATTTAGTTTGTCACCGGTGCACAGGCGTGCAAACAAGTGGACATTATGTTGTGTTTTTGTGCATTAAAATTCAAAAAATGTATTTATTATTTTTAAAATAGCGTTTGAAAACCGCTGCACAAATACCATGTAACATGAAAAATTTAAACATCCACCATTTTGTTCTTCAGGGCCTCTGCTTTAAAAAAATATATACTGTTTGGGGGTTCTAAATAATTTTCTAGCAAAAAAATACTTATTTTTACATGTAAATAAAAAGTGCCAAAAAAGGCCTGGTCCTCAGGTGGTTATAATAGTGCTGAATAGCAAAAATGTTCTGATCATGAAAGGGGTACAACCTTCTGGAGAATAGCAAAAATGTTCTGATCATGAAGGGGGTACAACCTTATGGAGGTCAAGTGGTTAAAGTCCCTTTCCTGGGTAAGGATCCACATTAGACATGTGCTATTTGTTTCGTTCTGAATTAATATTCGGACAAATTTTTTGTTATGCGGAGATTCAGATATATCCGAATACCCAAATCAAAATATAAACTAATTTTACCGAATGCTCCGAATAACAAAACGAAATTCGTCCGTATATCGGAAATTTGTCCGAATTTCGGAAATTCGTCCAAATTTCGGAAATTCGTCCAAATTTCGGAAATTCATCCAAATTTCGTAAATTCGGACTGAAATTCGAATCAAATTTTACATCGGACTTCAGTCGAATTCTAATTGTACAAATATTGCTGAAATCAAAGACTGTGTGTTATTAGTACCATTTCGAAATAATGCTGTTTTAGTTAAGCCAAAGATGATTTAAAGAGTCATTGTAATCATTTGATGAAGATTTTTCTTTTGTTTGTTCACTTTGCAACACTGGAATCGAAAAAAAAAAATCTAAAGTTTTCAATTCGACCGATTCGAAATGTACCGATTCAAACATTTTGAATCAGAAAAAAAAAACGGTAAATTCGAAGAAAATTTTAAAAATTCAGAATACGAATCTCGAATCATAATTGAACGAACCAACCGAATTTAAGGAAAATTAATAACTAGATTAACGAATCGAAACGAAACAAATTTTTTAGTCATGCACATGTCTACTCCACATTGGATAGTACTTTTTTTAGAGGTCTATACATCAGACCAAACAGAGGGACAACTGAGAAGGAAGGAGAACCGAGGGATTTGGTTAAAAAAGGAGGGACAGTTGGGGGCCTTGGATTCGGCTCTACAACATAATCCTTTCTCAGATGAATATATCAGCTTTATCTGTCAGATTTCATTCAATTAATCAGAATACACATCTGAGAATCGACTTAATTGTGCATTTTATTAATGTAATACAAATTCATCTTCTTATATGACTCCTCAGACTCTGCCAATTGCCCATCTCCAAATTGAGCAATAAATCTTAAATTCCCTGCTTCCTATCTTCTGCCTTTTATATTTTAGGGACTTTAATGAAAAGTCTGAAATGAAAAACATGCCCTGGTCAAAATGAGCAAAAGCTTATATCAAGCAGTTACAGTGGCTTAGGTACAGTATCTCAAAAAAGTAAGTACACCCCTCACATTTTTGTAAATATTTTATTCTACCTTTTCATGTGACAACACTGAAGAAATGACACTTTGCTACAATGTAAAGTAGTGAGTGTACAGCTTGTATAACAGTGTAAATTTGCTGTTCCCTCAAAATAACTCAACACACAGCCATTAATGACCAAACCACTGGCAACAAAAGAATTTCAAGAGTTTCTGGCCGCCTCCGAGGCTCACCAGCGCCCCCGAATACCTGGCCACATGCGGTATTGCATGCAAAAAGGCTAAACTTTTACTCGTTATGCGAGACAACACTCGTAAACTGAGTCAGAATTTAAAGAAAGAACTGCTTTTTTTGCCAAACGATTGTTAACCGCGTTACTCACAATCTAAGGTTCCACTGTATTTGGTTCAGATGGTGTCGAGCGTGTGTGGCGGCAACCAGGTGAGGAGTACAAAGACAAGTGTGTCTTGCCTACAGTCAAGCATGGTGGTGGGAGTGTCATGGTCTGGGGCTGCATGAGTGCTGCCGACATTTGGGAGCTACAGTTCATTGAGGGAACCATGAATGCCAACGTGTACTGTGACATACTGAAGCAGAGCATGATCCCCTCCCTTCGGAGACTGGGCCCACAGGGCAGTATTCCAACATGATAATGACCCCAAACGCACCTCCAAGAGGACCACTGCCTTGCTAAAGAAGCTGAGGGTAAAGTTGATGGACTGGTCAAGCATGTCTCCAGACCTAAACCCTATTGAGCTTCTGTGGGGCATCCTCAAACAGAAGGTGGAGGAGCGCAAGGTCTCTAACATCCACCAGCTCTGTGATGTCATCATGGAGGAGTGAAAGAGGACTCCAGTGGCAACCTGTGGAGCTCTGGTGAACTTCATGCCCAAGTGGGTTAAGGCAGTGCTGGAAAATAATGGTGGCCACACAAAATATTGACACTTTGGGCCCAGTTTGGACATTTTCACTTGTGGGGACAGCAAATTTACACTGTTATACAATCTGTACGCTCACTACTTTACATTGTAGCAAAGTGTCATTTCTTCAGTGTTGTCACATGAAAAGATAGAATAAAATATTTACAAAAATGTGTGAGATACTGTATATCTGGAAAGTCTTCTCTTCATTTCGGCAGACACCTTTTCACCAATTAGTGTCTTCCATTTAGGCCACTTTCACACTGAGGCAGGCAGGACAGTAGTGGTAAAGCCCTGCTAGTTTTAGCAGGGCTGTACCACAGTTATAGGGGCAATTTTAACCCCTAAGAAGGGGTTAAAAAGGGGTTAAAATCGCCCACGCGCTTCCGAAGCAGTGTTTAGCCGCTTCAGAAGCGCTGGCCATTCATTTCAATGGCAGGGGCGGTGGAGGAGCAGTGTATACATCGCTCCCACACTGCCCCAAAGATGCTGCTCTCAGGACCTTTTTCCTGTCCTGCAAGCGCACCGCCCAAGTGTGAAAACACTCGGGCTTTCACACTGGGGAGGATTGAGAGGCAATTTTCAGGCGCTTTACAGGTGCTATTTTTAGCGCTAAAGCGCCTGAAAAACACCCCAGTGTGAAGGGGATCTTAAGGCTAGGTAGTAGGCTCTTTTAATAACCCTTTGGTACTTGCCTTACATGCGCCCCCTCGATTACAGAGTTTACCCACTGGAGCAAACCACCATGCAATAGCAAATGAGTCAACCAATTTACCCCTTAAGCATCAATCTTTGTGTAGCGCTCTCCCCGACCTCCAGAGGCCTGGTGGTGACCCCCAGAGACAGGGAGAGCTGACATTGCTCCTCAGGGTTCAGGTTACTAGGCATGGTGGACAGGGTGCAAGTTGGAAAGATTGGTGCCAGTCACTTTTAGAAATGAACAAAGAGAAGTTTATTTTTCTTAACAGGAAAACTGTGGGAGAGAGGGGCAGGGCACAGGACACCCTTAGGCAAATGTAATGGCAATTTAGCAAACCAGCAGACTCCTCAGACAAAAATGTAGAAACAGGCAGGCAGAAATACAGAAAAAAGTGCCTTTAAGCTGGACACAGCAATCTGTATTCTATAGCAACAGCTGTCTCCTATAGCAACAACTTCAACTCACAGCATCTCACTCAATTTCCTCTGATGAGTTCTCTCCTGAAGCTTTCTCAGCCACTTCATAGTCCCTGGCATATGAAGAGTCTCCTCTGGTACTTCCTTAGACCTCCATGCCTCTCAGCATGCCACAAGAGGTATTAACGCTCTGGCAACTTTCTCTCCCATTAACAATAAACAAAAAGTTGCGCCAAAATCAAGCCGCAAAAATTATATAAACATCAAATCGTCCTAATAGTCCAGAAAACGTGTGTGCACATAAATCATGATAGCAGTCCAAAGAGGTAGTCCTCTCCCCTGAATCTCAGTGTAGACTGGTGAAAACGGGTGAGGATCTTTCTTGATAACGCTGAACTTTGTTTTATTTAATATCGCCTGTTGGATTGATGTACAAATCTTTTGTATATCTGTGCAATAAACACGTCTTTTCGTAATTGCACTATTGGTGACCTTCTGTGTTTCCTCATATACCAACTGTATCCAGTTATCCTATCCATGGACAAAAGAGTGAACACACCCGCTCCAAGCCACGGTCAACCACTATCCACCAATCCACTGCAAACGGCGTGCAGGCTCCACCACAGCATTAATTAAGGAAGCAAAAAATCTTCAGATGGCCGCACTCCAAATAATTGCCTTTTATTGTGCATATTTCATACGTATATAGGTACAGTCAGGGCACAAACAGGAACGGGACAGCAGGAACAGCAGCTAACGCGTTTCAATTTAGGACGTGAAAAGCGTTAACTGCTGTTCCTGCAGTCCCGTTCCTGTTTGTGACATCTGAAGATTTTTTGCTTCCTTAATTTATCCTATCCGTGGACGCATTGGTGAGTTTATAATCTGGAGGACAGAGGTCACGAGAGGGGCTCATTCACATAGGAGTTAGACCCTCTGTAATAAAGGGACACCTGCTTCTGGTAAGCACATATTTCTTATGGGGTGCTCACGTGGTGATGGAAATTTCCACACGTTTTTCTTTATATGAGAAGATCACCATTTTCACTGAGATTCAGGGGAGAGAACTACCTCTTTGGACTATCATCATGATTTATGTACACACGTTTTCTGGACTATTAGGGCAATTTGATGTTTATATAATTTTTGTGGTTTGATTTTGGCGCAATGTTTTGTTTATTGTTAATTTTATCACATGGTTACGTTGCAGCATACATGATATTGGGGTTCCACAAGCGCAATATATTGTTTAGTTTATATTATCAACTTTCTCTCCCATGTCTCCTGGCATCGACCAAGCTCCCTCCGGCAGAGCCCCTTAACACATGGTTAGGCCTCAGGCTTACACCGCAACAGCTGCTCCTTGTATGCCCACCTAGACCGCAATCTGGGGGGCAAAAGACCCAGATCATCTGACCTCCTCAGAATAAATACCTTCTCCCAGCATCCTCAGCAGCCAAAGAAACTCCTGCTGATTGGCTGATAAAGGATACACGCTCATAACCTTCATTCACTAAAATTCATCACACTGATGCTAAAGGTAACAGCGCCACCTATTGACAAGAGGGAGAAATCAGTTAACACCAGGCTGAGGAGAAACCCATTTGATCAATAGACTACAAATTAACCAGGATAACTACCACCCAGCACAGTTAAATTTATTAGCAGCCCTGTTTAGGACAAGGGTGCTACATCTGCAATATGGATGGAAGGGGAGAAAATTACATCCTCTCTATGCTCAGTAGCACTTGTTAAATCCCTTTGCTTACATGGTTTGTTCACCTATGCAGGTAAGGGGCATCTGTAGATAAAAACAACTGTGCAGCTTTGACCACCGTTGAATAATGTCCTTGCCATAGGTGTAGGCCATTTACATATGTCATGAAGCCTGAATAGAATGTTCCTAATACATTGCTGAGAGGCATTCACCTACACCATCACAAGATCAAGCTCCAATCGCTCAGCTCAGAGATACTGCATCAGTGAAGAGAAAGAGTATGTGAGAGGGTTTGAATCAGAAAAAGAGCTGCAATGGCCAGGGGTTTGTATTGCATGGAGTGTAGGGGTCAAGGGAGTGTAATGCATAGTGTGCAGCGGTCAGGGGTGTGTAATGCACAGAGTACAGTGATCAGGGTTGTGTAATGCACAGAGTGCAGTGGTTAGGGTTGTGTAATGCACAGAGTGCAGCAGTCAGGGGTGTGTAATGCACAGAGTACAGTGGTCAGGGTTGTGTAATGCATGGAGTGCAGGGGTCAGGGGTGTGTAATGCACAGAGTGCAGTGGTCAGGGTTGTGTAATGCATAGAGTGCAGCAGTCAGGGGTGTGTAATGCACAAAGTACAGTGGTCAGGGTTGTGTAATGCACAGAGTGCAGTGGTCAGGGCTGTGTAATGCACAGAGTGCAACGGTCAGGGTTGTATAATGCACAGAGTGCAGGGGTCAGGGGTGTGTAATGCACAGAGTGCGGTGGTCAGTGGTGTGTAATGCACAGTGTGCAGGGGTCAGAGGTGTGTAATGTACAGATTGCAGAGGTCAGGGGTGTGTGATGCTTGGAGTGCAGGGATCAGGGGTGTGTAATGCTTAGGGTACAAATTTCAGGGGTGTGTAATGCTTGGAGTGCAGTGGTCAGGGTTGTGTAATACACAGAGTGCAGAGGTCAGGGGTGTGTAATGCACAGAGTGCAGGGGTGTGTAATGCACAGAGTGCAGTGGCTAAGGGTGTGTAATGCACAGAGTGCAGATGTCAGGGTGTGTAATGCACAGAGTGCAGGGGTCAGGGGTGTGTAATGCATGGAGTGTAATGCAGGGATGTCTAATGCACAGAGTGCAGGGGTCAGGGGTGTGTAATGCACAGAGTGCAGAAGTCAGGGGTGTGTAATGCACAGAGTGCAGAGGTCTATAATGCACAGAGTGCAGAGGTCGGGGGTGTGTAACGCACAGAGTGCAGGGGTCAGGGGTGTGTAATGTATGCAGTGTAGGAGGCAGGGATGTGTAATGCACAGAGTGCAGGGATCAGGGGTGTGTAATGCACAGCATGCAGGGGTCAGGGGGGTGTAATGCACAGAGTGCAGAAGTCAGGGGTGTGTAATGCACAGAGTGCAGAGGTCAGGTGTGTGCAATGCACAGAGTGCAGACTTCAGGGGTGTGTAATGCACAGAGTGCAGGGGTCAGAAGTGTATAATGCACAGAGTGCAGGGGTCAGAAGTGTATAATGCACAGAGAGCATGGGTCAGGGCTGTGTAACGCACAGAGTACAGAGGTTCGGATTATGCAATGCACAGAGTGAGGGAGTCAGATGTGTGTACCACATGGAGTGCAGGGATTAGGGGTGTGTAATGCAGAGAGTGCAGGGGTCAAGAGCATACAACGCACAGAGGGCAAGGGTCAGAGGTGCATAAAGCAAGAATGCAAAGGGTAGGGATATGTAACGCACATAATGCAAGGGTCAGCAGTATTTAACAAACAGGTCAAGGACCTTCTTTGCAGCATGTTGGCAAGGGACAGGCTTTTCTACTCAGATCGTGATCTCTGTCTAAAGAAAATGAACTGCAAGGTTTTAATGCACTTGGAGGTCTATATAGTCGAATTATAACATTCAATTGGGCTTTAACTATACTTTTATTTGGCTACTTTTGTATGACTAACCACTTCATTGTAAAGAGCAGAAAATGAGGGACCTGTAACCACAGGGTTAATCTTACACCATTAAATGATTAAACATGTCGGTGGGAGCACCCTTCCAGTTTTCCGTCCCCGAGGCAGAAAGTACAAATATAATCCCAAGAATCTGTACATTCATATCCTAAATTTCAAGGAAAGAAATTCTTTGCTAGTAATCGTTTTGTGCTTGAAAATGAATTGTTTTGAGTGAATTATTTTTCTGTTCTAATTGGGAAGTATGGATTCTTCCTCCTCTGTCTTCACGTTGAGGTGGTTTTGTTTTCCAATCTCAATCCACCACCACACTGCACCGTCCAACTTCCCAACCTTGAAAGAAAGCGTCATTACAATCTATCAAACCAACTCTACTGTGACCAGAAAATACGTCTGTGGACTTCCCTGGGGGAACATTTGCAATTTACAGTGCTTCAGAGACCATAATATAGTGAAGTGCACAAGGCTTCTTATTATTACCTTTATTTAAAGTACCGGTATATCTAAAGCCAAAACTTTTCATGTTGGATATATTAAGGGAGGGTTTAAACCACTGTCAGCTTATTAACCTCCCTGGCGGGATGATTATGTCAGATTTTTGGTGCTGAAAGCGGTGCGATTATTTTACATGAAAATTTGGCGTTTTATATTGTAGGCCTGTAATTCTTAGGAATAACTCACTTAAATCTGTCCAAACAAGAGTCTAGTAGACATCCTGGGTATGAAAAAGTTTGAAAAATAAAATCATAAATTATAATATAATAAATAACTAAAAATAATTATCAGAAATAATAACGTAATAGTAATAAAATGTATTCAATAATGTAATCAAACCAAAAACACTGAAATTTGCTCAGTTGCAGAATTGTCGCTGTCGTCACTTTCAGTTTCTGATGATAAATTTCCCCAAAATTCAGTATCACTCAATTCTGCAAATGATTCTTATTTACTATCGCTGTTTTCTAGCTGATCTAAAACCACTTTTGACGCAAAGGGACACTTTTTGGTTGCTATGGACATTCTCATGTTTCCAGGCAGAAAGAATGACATTTATTATACAAAAGTGCATGCAGGGCTCTGGGCAAACCACTAGGGACAAAGGGGATGTGAAATGATTTCATACATTAATGTAATCTATAAGATTACAGGGCACTGTATGTATAGTGTGTGTTTCACTTTTTGAATTTCCCGCTGGTCTCCGTCCCGTGCGACGCGACGCTCGCAGGGAACGGAGCCCGGCACACAGAGGCATCGGGCGGAGGACACAGCCCGCAGACACGGCGGGGAACATCGCTGGATCCAGGGGACGAGGTGAGTAGCGCTGCCTGGATCCAGCAATGCAATCCCGAGTGTGGCTCGGGGTTACCGCTCTTGGTACTGAAAATCCACCCCGAGCCACACCCGGGAACACCGCCAGGGAGGTTAATTGCCATCTAGATATGGAGATTTTCCTTCACGTCCTGTTCTGTAGATCCATCAGGAAGTGAGGGGAAAGAAAAGAAATCCCCTCTCAGTGATGTGGCTATTGGGGAGCGCAGACTACACCCGGGTGACACCAGCCAAGGGGTGGCACTATCAAGTAGGAAGTGATAACCGACCATGATGGTGTCACCCCGATCAATGACAGAACACAGATCGGTGCTCTGGCACCGGCTACATCATTTACAGGGGCCGGTTTGGGGTGTGCACCATGGCAAGCTATTTTCTGGCTGGCAGCACACAGTCATGGAACACACCCTTAATCTGCAAATGATGCGGACAGTGCCGACGCGCCAATCCAAATGGGGGTGACACAGTGTTTTACCAGACCAGGTGGCACCAACCCTAGTGACATCACTGTCTTCTCTTAGACAGATGTCAAGGGAACAAGTGTCCCCATTGGAAGATAACCCTTCTATTCCTGTTCTGGTGGCACATTTTGGTAAATTTTGGATTTACCCTCACCTTCATTCCATGTGATCAGAAACCTGACAGCGGTTCTCCTTTCTCATCCATTTGTTCAAACCTAAAAAAAAAAGTGAAATGAAGACTTTCACAGCTTAACCAACAGACCACGAATGCCTCGCTTTTGAAAGAAACTGAGGACAGAGATTCCCCAAACCCTTTCTCTGCAGCCTGCACTAAACATACAGTAGCTTACTATGCTTCAGATAAGTACGAAGACAGGAGCGATCAGTACAGATCACTCACTGTGCTCATTCAGAAAAGGAAGGCCGGTTAACCACTTGCCGACCATATCACGTACATATACGGTGGAAAAGTGGCGCGATATCGCAGATCGGTGTCTATAAACGGCGATCGGAGCAGGCACAATAGCGGTCGGGGCTCGCTGCCTCCGGCGCGCTCTCATGCCCACCGCGTTTTCCCTGAATGGGGCCGCGGGTCGGGCGGACTCGATGTTCCCTGTCTGACAGGTGGCATGACACTGATCTGTCATGCCCCTGCCAACCCAGCCCCCACACAGTTAGAGCACACATAGGGAACACAGTTAACCCCTAGATTGCCCCCTACAGGTTGACCCATTCCCTGCCAATGACATTTATACAGTCATTTTTTTTTAGCTCTATATAAATGCCAATGGTCCCAAAAAAGTGTCAAAAATGTCCGACATGTCCGCCACAATACAGTTCCGATAAAAATCGCAGATCACCGCCATTACTAGTAAAAAATAAAAAAAATAGTGAAAATGCCATAAATGTATTCTCATTCGTCAACTTTTGTACAAGCCAATCAGTAAACGCCGATTTCGATTTTTTTTTTCCACAAATATGTAGAAGAATACAAATCGGCCACAAATGATGAATGTATTTGTTTCTTTATATTTTTTTGGATATGTATTATAACAAATAGTAAAAATTTTTTTTTTTTTTTTTTCAAAATCGTCGCCTTTTCTTGTTTATAGCGATGATCAGAAGTGACGCAGAGGTGATTAACCACTTGCCGACCGGCGACAAAGTGGCTGGATATCGCAAACCGCCATCATATGACGGCGGCTGCGAGATCCCACACTGTGAGCGCGCACTCACTGTGTGCTGGGGGGGGGGCAAGGAGCGGGTAGACTCGATGTCACATATGTCTTGGTGATTTGAGGCGAATTGGGGCGACACAAGTCGGATCGCAAATCGCCTAGGATCACCTCAGTGTGAACCGGCCCTTATACAAGCTGTACACTCACTACTTTACATTGTAGCAAAGTGTCATTTCTTCAGTGTTGTCACATGAAAAGATAGAATAAAATATTTACAAAGATGTGAGGGGTGTACTCAGTTTTGTGAGATACTGTATATATGTAAAGCGCTGTGTAAACTGATGGTGCTATATAAGTACCAATAATAAATAAAAAAATATTTTATTATAAATACACTGTGTATGTCCTTGTGCCAGTACAGTACATATGTTTATATATGTCCTTGAAAAATGTAAAATCATGCATTTGCTAATTACCTATACAATTATAGTCACATTAACCAACACATAATAACACTGCCAAAGTCGGTCTGGCCATCTAGGCTTCATGGAACTGTGGGAATGCAAGGTTAAAATTGAATCTGGGCGTCAGGTCCACTTTAGTGCAGCTTTCCCCCAGCAGCATATACTGTACTTACCTCCCCTTCAGTCCTCTGCTGCTTCATTTAGGAGGTACTTCGGATCTACCGGTCTGGCTGAAACCGTCACAATAATACACAACCAATTACACTGATATTAACATATCCATTAATCGTTTACGTACTAAAATGTAAAAAGTTCCTGTATATATTTGTATACATGACATGACCGTGTTCCTG
>BLSH010372761.1:934797-954960 GCA_018402905.1 Glandirana rugosa | reverse complement strand
CCTGGAATCTGCACCCTATACATAGAACACGCCTGGAATCTGCACCCTGTACATAGAACACGCCTGGAATCTGCACCCTGTACATAGAACACGCCTGGAATCTGCACCCTGTACATAGCACACGCCTGGAATCTGCACCCTGTACATAGAACACGCCTGGAATCTGCACCATGTACATAGCACATGCCTGGAATCTGCACCCTGTACATAGAACACGCCTGGAATCTGCACCCTGTACAAAGCACATGCCTGGAATCTGCACCCTGTACAAAGCACACGCCTGGAATCTGCACCCTGTACAAAGCACATGCCTGGAATAAAGTCTGCCATTTCCCCCTTTAAAATAAATAATTGTGAGTTGCGGCTAAGCCCCTCCCCTTCATGACATTGTCGAAAGGGGCTGAGCATGGGTGACCTTAAAATGATGCCCCCCCCCCCTGAAAAAAGTTCTGCGGACGCCCATGCGCTGAGCATGTGCACTCAACTTCTTTGGTTGACCACGGCGAGGCGCTGTTCTGAGTGGAATCTGTCCTGTTAAACCGCTGTATGGTCTTGGCTACCGTACTGCAGCTCAGTTTCAGGGTCTTGGTAATCTTTTTATAGCCCAGGCTATCTTTATGAAGAGCAACAATTCTTTGTTTCAGATCCTCAGAGAGGAATCAGTGCCGAATCGCAAAAAGTGCTCTGGTCATTTAGGGGGTAAATCCTTCCGGGGCTGAAGTTTATTTACCAGCCCCTCTCAACTCCTGAGAGGAGAGGAGAGGAGAGGAGGGAAGCTGGCAGCACTACAGAGGGGAGATGGGAAACAGGGGGAATCGGCACCGCACAGGGTGATTAGGGTGTGCCCAGGCACGCCCAACACACCCTGTGCGCACGCCTATAGCCATAGTACTGCAAATGTGATCATTTATGACACCAACTATTTGATTGCTTGACACTTGCTATTCACTTGAATATAACTGTTTAGGGAAACAGTTAAACAAATGAGTTTAGTTCTACTTTATCAAAAGCGTGGCTGATATACGATGGGTCCTAATTAGTTGTCTGGGTGACTACATTTCTTAATATTGCTCCTTTCTGCTGTGTTGATGTGCGAAGTGCAGACACTCTCAGCAATTCATACTTCACATTCTATCAGTTCAGAGTAGTAAGAACATTTAAAGAGGAACTGAAGTCTGCTCACATAATTTGTAATTAAAACATATTTGCCATACTGAAGCTTCCCTCCAACCACTTTGCATATTATTTTATATATACTGTGATTCTGTACTTGCCAAATATGCTGCAGAAATCTCCCTCCACTAAGTCTGGTTGCAGCCATTGTAACTGTGGGCAGCTGAAGCTGCTGCCTGTTCACTTCCTGGATTTACACAGACACACAGAAGCACACCTCCAGCTCCCCGCTCCCCCCTCCCTTCCTGGAAACTCTCACGAGAGTGAGAGAGAGAACCGTGCATGACGTCATAAGCCTAGGCTAATGACCAGACATGAAATAGGAAGTGGGTTGTATAAGGTATTTACTGGCAGAAAAAATGTTTTACTATCCAAAGTTAAAACAACAAGGGCAGAAGATTTAATGGATGGAAAGGTGAAAAAATGACTCAGGCTGGATTCACACCAGTCTGTTGCGAATTCCAGCCTGTCTGCTGCCGAGAAGGGGCGGAGCTCCTTTCCGTTCTCACAAAGCAGCAGCTGCGGGGGGGAGGGGCCACAAGCAGGGGAAATATCCCCGTTCAGTGCGAAGTGCATCTCCGTGTTGGATGCGCACCCATTGAACACAATGGGCTGTGGGAATTTGCATCGCATTGCACAGAAAACGCACACATTTTCTGTGCAATGCGGAGTGCGAATGCACCGCACCTATGTGAACTGGAAACCTTGAAAACAATGTGTTTTCAAGTGTCCTGCGATTTGGATGCGGTTTAAGTCGCATCCAATTTGCATAGGTGTCAGCCCAGCCTGAAGGTCCGCTTTAAAGAAGCCTACCTGGATAGTAATATGAAGGCAAATATTCAGTATAGGGTAAAAGGCCGTTACATCCCTAATTTAGCCAATCCGCCCTGTTTACTTTGCTATTGGGATTTTAATGCAGCCAAGCAGAAAGGGTTTGTCTTAAAATTACAAAAACTTTATTGATACAAAAAATGTTAAAACAAAACACATCCTAAAAGCACCAACGAGCTCTGATATAATACCCAATTACAAAGTGATACATTCTGATACCCCTACATCCTGGGCAGGAGAGTATGTACAATCCATTTCACAATAGAATTTCTATAACAATCATATCCCGCCGAGTAAGCTTCAGCACGTTTTGATTAGTCAATTAGAAATCTTCATTGGGGGTAGAGAAGATGGTATCTAGATATAAAGAAAAAGATAAACAATAAAAAAGCTGAAAATGTAACATATATTGGACTCCCCATATGTGTACAGGAAACCACTTACATATAGAAGGGTCACCATTTGATGGCAGACACAAACCGGATCCATGGCCACCCATCAGACAGGAACACGAAGGACCACAGGGACTCTACATCACCAGTTATTGAGGATAGGATAACAATATGAAGGCTGCCATTGCTGATTTTTTATAGTGAAATCACCTGGGCTGTCATCCTCCTCCTTCCCTCACTACTTATCAACCATTGGCCATGAAGAAATATGTGAATATCAGATATTGGATATGCACTATTTAAAGCGAGTCACCGAGGGCAGATGCTTTATTTCTGTAGCACCTCCTTACCCATAGGCAGTGATGGAGGACTCCCCAGGTGGCTCGGTGGACTAGCATTTCATCTCAGGTTGGAATCCTTGACTCTTCGTAGGGTAGACGAAACTGGATGCTAGTCACTATACAAAATTACATTTCTTATAGCCAATAAACCCAGGGGGAGGCCGGGTGGTTGGGGGTTACAGCACAGGAGGATGCCCAAGAAGAGTGAAACTGCAGACTATGTATCTATACTCAAAGCCAACACTGAAGAAGGACCTTTACATCACATCTATCATCTATGTATCACATCATCACACCTATGAACTTTGCTTTTGGGCATTTCTGCAGTGCTTTTTGCGCTTTTTACCGCAACTTTACACCGATTTTACCATGATTTTGCCGCGATTTGCAGTTTGTGTTTTTTTATGCTTTTTTTTAAGGCAAATGTGTTGTTGGGCAGATTTAAAAACGCAAGATGCAAATCATGGCAAAATGGGGTTAAAAACTCACTACATGCTTTTCTGCAGCTTCTCCATTAAAGTCTATTGAAGTCTATTAACCACCTCCCACCCGGCCACTGTATATATACGGCCGGGTGGGAGCTTCCCCGTTCAGACCGGACGTGTATTTAAATCCTGCAGAACGGGAGCTCGTAGCGCGGCCACGCGGCGTGCTGCTGCTTGATCCTGTGATCATTATGATCACAGGATCCAGCTGAGCAGAGATCGGGATACGGGCGCAGTGACTGGCCCTCCCGATCATGTGACGGCTGTGTCCAATCACAGCTGTCACATTGTAAACAGAGACGAATGTCTCTGTGACAGTTATCCCCCCGCCGAGCTCAGTGAGAACTCAGAGCTGGGGGGAGGGGAGGAGGGGAGCTGCAGCTATGTGACAGCTCTCTGCATGATGAGGATTTCATGCAGAAAGCTGTCACAGATCACCCCCCCACACAGTGCACCAAGCACACTGACACCCCTGTCTCCATACATATAAGTGTCCCCATAATCAGTCCCCAAAACATCTGTATGTCCCCAATCACATCTGTCACCATACACAAAACATCTGTCACAGTCCCCAAAACATCTGTATGTCCCCAAAACATCTGTCACAGTCCCCAAACATCTGTCTGTCCCCGTCACATCTGTCACCATACACAAAACATCTGTCTGTCCCCGTCACATCTGTCACAGTCCCCGTCACATCTGTCTGTCCTCCAACACCAAATAAACTCCGATTTGGGTTATTTTTACCAAAGAAATGTAGCAGTATCATTTTTGGTCAAAATTTATGAATAGAAATTACTTATTTGCAAAATTTTATAACAGAAAAGCAGAAAAATGCATTGTTTTTGAAAATGTTCAGTCTTTTTTTAATTTATAGCGCAAAAAATAAAAAACCCAGGGGTGATTAAATACCACCAAAAGAAAGCTCTATTTGTGTGAAAAAAATGATAAAAATTTCATATGGGTACAATGTCGCACGACCGCGCAATTGTCATTCAAACTGCAACAGCGCTGAAAGCTGAAAATTGGTCCGGGAAGGAAGGGGGTTTAAGTGCCCAGTATTGAAGTGGTTAAGAAGCAAAAAAGCACCTTTTGCATTTAAACAAAGTCCCTGAGTCTTTCCAAAAACCCAGTGGCATAAAAAGTTGAAGTGACCGTGTCCAATAGGAACCCATGTTAAAAATAATGTCCTGCGTTTCTGCATAAAGCAAAAATCGCATAGGTGTGAATGGAGCCTCAAAGTGGGGATAAACCCTTAAAGTGGATGTAAATCCAGAAAAAAAAAAATTAATTTCTGCCTGGTAGAGTATATCATGTTATGTCATCTGTGCCCAGTCTTGCCACAAAGAGTTAATCCAACTGTGAGTAATGAGCTTATCTTTTTTCAGGAAGAGAAAGTCTGACTAACAGGGAAATACACAGTCGATCCGCCCCTTGCTCTGTTAATGACAAGCAATTTGCTTATCTCCTTCACACAGCAGAGAAAATTTTACACTCCCCCCTCCCTCCCTCCTCAATGTCTCAGTATAGGGGTGGGTGGGGAGGCTTGTGACATCACAACTCCACCCACCAAACTCCAGCAAACACAGACACACCCACTGATTTCAGAGTTTTACAGAGCTGCTTGTGCTTACAGGAAGGACATTTGAAAGGTAGGGATAGATGCAGGAGGCTTGCATGTATATATACATTAATACTGTGCCATTAGTTTATACTGGGTGGGTGGTGGGTTTACATCCACTTTAAATATACCCACTGACTAGCCTCAGCTGATATACAAATATGAAACAAATCCTCCTACATAAGTTGTGTCCATTTCTTTGCAGTCATCTCTTCTCTACAGCTTCCTAAAGCACACATTTAACACAGCAACTCTGAGCTCTAGCAGGCAGGGGACAGGCACAAACTGCAGAGCATACCTCCCGACTTTTTGAGATGGAAATGAGGGACACCTATTAGAAAAAGTATGTAAGCATAGGACACATCCCCTGTCACACAGACTAATTATTAGTTAAACCCACAAGTGCTTTTTTACCACTACTATTCCCTTATACTGTTTCTTTAAATTTACAGATGCAGCAATTTAGACATTGGATGAAAGTTTTAGCACTGGGAAAAACTTTTTGATAGATAAAAAGTGCATGTTATATACAACTATATACAGTATCTCAAAAAAGGTGAGTACACCCCTCACATTTTTGTAAATATCTTATAATATCCTTTCTTGTGACAACAGTGAAGAAATGTCACTTTGCTACAATGTAAAGTAGTGAGTGTGCAGCTTGTATAACAGTGTAAACTTGCTGTCCCCTCAAAATAACTTAACACACAGCCATTAATGTCTAAACAGCTGGCAACAAAAGTGAGTACACCCCAAGTGAAAATGTCCAAATTGGGCCCCATTAGCCATTTTCCCTCCCCGGTGACATGTGACTCATTAGTGTTACAAGGTCTCATGTGTGAATGGGGAGCAGGTGTGTTAAATTTGGAAGTTCTACATGGCACCTCATGGCAAAGAACTCTCTGAGGATCTGAAAAAAAGAATTGTTGCTCTACATAAAGATGGCCTAGACTATAAGAAGATTGGCATGACCCTGAAACTGAGCTGCAGCACAGTGGTCAAGACCATACAGGACGGGTTCCACTCAGAACAGGCCTCTCTATGGTCGACCAAAGAAGGTGAGTGCACGTGCTCAGCATCATATCCAGAGGTTGTCTTTGGGAAATAGACGTATGAATGCTGCCAGCATTGCTGCAGAGGTGGAATGGGTAGGGGGTCAGCCTGTCAGTGCTCAGACCATACGCCGCACACTGCATCAAATTGGTCTGCATGGCTGTCGCCCCAGAAAGAAGCCTCTTCTAAAGATGATGAACAAGAAAGCCCGCAAACAGTTTGCTGAAGACAAGCAGACTAAGGACATGGATTACTGGAACCATGTCCTGTGGTCTGATGAGACCAAGCTAAACTTATTTGATTCAGATGCTGTCTGCACTGGGGACTTACAGTTCATTGAGGGAACCATGAATGCCAACATGTACTGTGATATACTAAAGCAGCCAAGGGCCGCAGGGCAGTATTTCAACATGATAACGACCCGAAGCACACCTCCAAGAAGACCACTGCCTTGCTAAAGAAGCTGAGGGTAAAGGTGATGGACTGGCCAAGCATGTCTCCAGACCTAAACCCTATTGAGCATCTGTGGGGCATCCTCAAACGGAAGGTGGAGGAGCGCAAGGTCTATAACATCCACCAGCTCTGTGATGTCGTCATGGAGGAGTGGAAGAGGACTCCAGTGGCAACCTGTGAGGCTCTGGTGAACTCCATGCCCAGGAGGGTTAGGGCAGTGCTGGAAAATAATGGTGGCCACACAAATATTGACACTTTGGGGTTGATTTACTAAAGCTGGATAGTCCAAAAACTGGTGCAGCTGTGCATTAGCCAATCAGCTTCTAACCTCAGCTTGTTCAATCAAGCTTTGACAATAAAACCTTGAAGCAGATTGGTTTCTGTGTGGAGCTGCACCAAATTTTGTACCTTCAAGCTTTAGTAAATCAACCCCTTTGGGTCCAAATTGGACATTTTCACTTAGGGATGTACTCACTTTTGTTGCCAGCGGTTTAGACATTAATGGCTGTGTGTTGAGTTATTTTGAGGGGACAGCAAATTTACACTGTTATACAAGCTGTACACTCACTACTTTACATTGTAGCAAAGTGTCATTTCTTCAGTGTTGTCACATGAAAAGGTAGAATAAAATATTTACAAAAATGTGAGGGGTGTACTCACTTTTGTGAGATACTGTATATATTTTTCCCCTCTATTGGTTAAACTGTATGAACTTGCATCTTTTTTCAACCAGACTAACTATGTAGCTATGTAACAATTATCCAGGGCAGACTGGGTCCCATGCTTGTGGCACTCCAGGGAAGAAGGCACTCATTTTCCCAGTCCACATAGCAACTCAAGACACTGATCCAGGGCAGACTGGGTCCCATGTTTGCAGCATTCCAGGAAAACTTAGAGAGAACCCAATGCTTTGCCACCCTGGTTGAGAAATACTGGCTTAGAGCCAGGCCCCTATATTCCTATCTGGGTTAGTAATTGCAGGCCCAGAAAAAGAATGCCTCGTCCTTCAGTTTTATCCATATTGCACTGGGACGGTAACAGGACTAAGAACAGCAACTAAAAAAACAAAAGATTTTACATGCAGAGAACAACCATTTCAATTGCTACAAATTGTTTTTTTTTAATGGCGTCTCCCTTTAAGGAAACAGAATGTTTTAGTGTGCATTTAAACGCGCACACAAATGCGCGGTCGGCTCATGTGAAGTGCAGAATTTTGCATTTACCTCCCTGCGTTTCCTCCACCAGCTCTATCACTAGTCGGTTAAGATGAAGCAAAGCTCTGGCACATGAAACCTAGCCCGAGGACTTCTCCCTGCGTTGCTTTGTAACAGTGACACATTCTACTGATACTGGCAGCGCTTCAGAAGACTCTTCCACTTGTCTTATCTAATACAGACAGGAATGAGGGGGAAGAAATTCCAGCAGTATTATCTGCAGGATCAGCTCGGGAAGAAGCACTTTTCTGTGCAGATCATTTTCCATTTCCAATTAAAATAAAATACATATATGATCTGGGAAGATAGTGTGCAGTGACTTTTTGGATTTGACTAACAGTGCATTGCACAGATTTATATAATAAGGTGAGGAATAATGTGCAAGGGGAAGCAATCGATCAGAAATAATCAATCAGTTCTAGGTTATGGTATTGGGATTGGTTACTGTGTTGTTCACGTGATCAATGCCCCTTGTGCTGCCCTATTGAATAAGGACAATGCTGAGCTTTTTAAAATGAAATATATGTATATGATAGCCTTAAAATGGTTGTAATCTCTTACATGTACCCAGTGAAGTGACTGGCCTCAGGTGGTACACAGAGATGAATTAAATCCACCTACACAAGTTCAGCGGTGGCCCATCCATAAGGGACGTAGGGGCGCCGCCCCTCTAATCTCTATGCACCCGGCCCCTAATCTCCATGCAGAGCACCGGACACATCAAGTTCTACAGAATTTTTTTTTTGTGAAGCACATGATTAGAATGGAGGCTCTAATTGGCTTCAAAAAGGGTGGGCTCGGGGCATGGAGCACTGCGCCCTGAGCCCATCCACTTGTGAAAATACCGAATCAACATTGCATCTCCTCCTGGCCAATCAGGCCAGGAAGTAAGTCCTGAGAACGGATTGGCCGGGAGGAGAGGTAACCGGTGTGGCCAGGAAGGAGAAGCTGGGGAATAGAGTTGAGTGGACACCTGGATGTTTGGGTTCGGCGGGTTCGGCCGAATTTCGCAAAACAGTTTGAGTGCAGCGCCGAACTTGACCCTAACTTGACCCCGAACCCCATTGAAGTCAATGGTGACCCGAACTTTTGGGCACTAAAATGGCTCTAAAAAAGTCCTGGAAAGGGCTAGAGGGCTGCAAAAGAAAGCAAAATGGGGGTAAGAGTAGGACAAGTGCCCTGCAAACAAATGTGGATAGGGAAATAACTTAAAATCACATAAAACAATAAAAAATGGAGGAGGAGGTGGATGTGGAGTAGGAGGTTGAGGAGGCGGTGACCGTGGCAGTGTAGGTGGAAGTGGCGGTGGAGGAGGAGGAGGTAGCAACATTGTTTTTTGTTTGTTTGTTTTGTTTTTCTAATTGGGGTAGCCCCCAAAATATTGAGACGTATTAAAAAAAAAAAAAGATCACTATCTGCAGACAAGCCCAGATATGTTCTAGCATAGGTTCACTTTTTCCATAGACTGCTTGGCTGATTTACAAGGGGCTGAGGTGAAAGACAGATGGCCATGGGGTTTAGGTGCCAACTCTGAGCTTACAGCAAGGGACCGGGAGGGAGACAATGTGAAGGAACTGGAGGCATTGTCAGCCACCCAATCTACTATCGCCTGTACTTGTTCTGGCCTCACCATTCGTTGAGCAGCATTCGGGCCTACCATATAATGTTGAAGGTTCTGTTGGCTACTCGCACCTGAGGAAGGTGTTTCACTTGTGCGTGTAGCTGGCACAGATCGACCACATCCTCTCCTTGCAACAGGAGCTTCACCAACACCACCAACACCAGCAGCACCACGACCACGAACACATCCCTTATTTGACACTCTGCTCATTCTGGACGCAAATGTACTATTTAGCACAAATTTATATTATTTTTTAAACCGGCAATGTAGACACACTTTTTAAATTTGTTCAAGAAATGCACAGCAAGGTGCAAATGTACTATGTAGCACTATTTATTATTCTTTTTTTTTTAAAACAGCAATGTAGACGCACTTTTTAATTTTGTGCAAGAAATGCACAGTAAGGTGCAAATGTGCTGTGTAGCACTATTTTTTATTCTTTTTTTTTAAACCAGCAATGTAGACGCACTTTTTATTTTTGTGCAAGAAATGCACCGCTGGCCGCAAATGTAGTATTTAGAATATATATATATATTTTTAAACCAGCAATGTAGACGCACTTTTTATTTTTGTGTAAGAAATGTACTGCTGGCTGCAAATGTAGTATTTAGAATATTTTTTTTTTTAAAACCAGCAATGTAGACACGCTTTTTCATTTTGTGCAAGAAATGCCCCACTGGCCGCAAATGTAATATTTTGTACAAAAAAAAAAAAATGTATTTGTCTAACTGCAATGTAAAAGCAGTATTTAAATATGCCAAAATGTTGCCAACTGAACTAACAGAACACGATTATAGTAGTGTCCCTGACACACAAGCAGTTGCAAGTGCACTGCACTTGCAAAAATGGGTACAAACGCCCACCTAACAAACAGAAAAATTGCTTAGGTTTTATATGAGGCACTTAGCTTAGCAAACAAAATGTAATTTCACCATTTTGGCTAAATACATTGGAGTCAATAGGTAAGGTGAAGTTAAAGAGGAAGTGAACCAAAAAATGACAGGCAGTGAGCAAAGGACTAGTTACCAGTCTTGCCTGTGGTCTACCGGAAGTTGATAATTTGCTATTTCTACCCTACTATGCATTGTTCTGCTCTGTATCTCTTGTTAAACACTTCTTGGTAGAGTCAGGGCTTTGCTTCCTGACAGCAGAGCCTTCCACAAGCAGAACGGTGAGCAGCACAGTGGATTATCAGCACAGACATCACCAGATCTCTCTCCAAATCTCCTGAGAATAACAGTCAGAGTTACAGAGGCGTAACTAGACCCTTCAGGGCCCTGGTGCAAGAAATTACAAAGGCCCCTCTGACCCCTAGCCAGGGCCCTTCACTCCTATTGCGAGTCCCTTTATTACGGTACCGCAGCGGGGCCCTTTCACAAGTTCTGCTGTAGACCCCCTTTCTGCCATCTTCAGGCCTCCCCATGGTGGTGAAATGCCAGGGGCCAGTCACAATTTCCCTCACTGGTGTCAGTAGTTTGTAATTTTTATTTTAATTTTTTTTTTATTTTTTTTTTTTCTTACCATTTCATTTTATTTCTTTTACAATTTTATTTTTACATTTTTTTAGGAGCTCTGTTGGGGGGGCTTTGATGAGATATCAGGGGTCTAAACAAACCTCGGCCCTCAATCACCATCTGTGTAGCCTCAGCTGCACAGTATGAATGGACAGGCATAGCTGTGCAGCCTCCCATTCATTCATATAGTAAAAACAGTTTACTATGCTTCAGTTATGAATGAACCAATTGACTCTGTTCATTCAGAAAAGGAAGGAGCCAATAAATGACAAATTTACCGACCCGTTCCCATCTCTCCATCATGACTCATCTTCTACAGCAGCTGGCAGGAGAGAGGAGGGGGGAAGACTTCAGCTCTGTGGGGGGGGACACAGGGACCCTGGGAACAGCAGAAGACAAGTAAACTGGATAGAGAAAAATGGAGGAGATTGGGTCCTCTAAATGCCACCCCCACCATACCTCCTATCCAGGTGTACAAGGGAGGCACATGGGCCCCCTGGACCATGGGGCCCGGTTGCAATTGCAACCCCTGCAACCGCTATCATTAAGCCCCTGAGCAATTAGGCTTTATGCACAGGAGTGCCTAGGCACGCTCACAAATCAGGAGGTCCACTGAATCTTCATAAGAGTAATTCAAGACAAAGGGTACATGCAGGGTACTGCTTTGGCAAAAAAGTAACGTTTCTTAATTTTCTGTAACAGCAAACCTTCACTTCTTGAGTTCTGTTCAGATTTAAAGACTACACTTTTGTTTGAGAAAAAACACTCACCTCTGGATAATCAATGTACTTTGCGGGGATTATAACAGACTTTTTCTTTGCAGATTCCTACACTGTTATTCTAAAGAACTTGTTGTTTGTGTTTCTGTGCAAAATCTATCTATCTATCTATCTATCTATCTATCTATCTATCTATCTATCTATCTATCTATCTATCTATCTGTCTGTCTATCTATCTGTCTATCTATCTGTCTATCTGTAGTGTTGAGCAAACCCGGACTGTAGCGTTCGGGTCCGTACCGAACTTTGGGGTGTCCGGGACCCGAACCCGAACACGGACATATCAAAAAACGTTCGGGTTCGGGTTCTGGGTTCTGGTAGTTGATCACGCATGTTGAATAGCTGCAGGGCAGCCAATCAACAAGCGTTTCACTGGTTTGCCCTTAGAAGCCATCACAGCCATGCCTACTAATGGCATGGCTGTGATTGGCCAGTGCATCATGTGACCCAGCCTCTATATGAGGCTGGAGTCACAGTGCTGCATGTCACATGCTCTTGGGTTAGTGTAAGGAGAGGAAGCTGCCGGCGTTTTTGTGAGGGACAGATTGCAGACATTTTAACATCTGATCCTGCATCCTGAGATTACTACTACTGTTGCTCTGAGGGACAGATTGCAGAAATTTGAGATTTCACATACTGCTGCTTTGAGTGACAGATTGCAGATCAAACCCTTCATAACACAACGATCGTTACGATCGTACACAACGATCAGATTGTGGGAGTAATTTGAGATTTCACATACTGCTGCGTTGAGTGATCTGACTGCACTAGGTAGAGGCTTCTGCTTAGAGGGACAGATTATTGTTCAAAAATCATCTCCTAGTTCTAAAGGGAGAGGTTTTAGCTGCAGCTGTAAGTGACACATTATTGTTCAAAAATCATCTCCTAGTTTATTTGATTTTAATTTATTTTCCCTATCCCCATTTTTTTGTAGGGCACTTGCCCTACTCTTACCCCCATTTTACTTCCTTTTACAGCCCTCTAGCACTTGCCAGGACTTTGTTACAGCCATTTTTGTGCCTATAAGTTCGGGTCCCCATTGACTTCAATGGGGTACAGGGTCCGGGATAACGTTCGGGCAACGTTCGGTGCTGAACCCGGACTTTTTCCCAAAGTTCGTTCGGACCCTCCGAACCCGAACGTCCAGGTGTTCGCTCAACTCTACCTATCTTTCTATCTGTCTGTCTATCTATCTATCTATCTATCTATCTATCTATCTATCTATCTATCTATCTATCTATCTATCGTATTCTCTAAAATCCCTTTCTATACGACAACAGGCTCATGCTTTTCCCTTTAATTGCGCTCTGTCACCTTTTTTGTTGGCACTGAGACCCTCTAGTTGTTCTCATTTATCTATTTTGGTTGTTCTGAGCATCTACCGAAGGAGAGGTAATAATTAACTCGTGTTAATGTAAAGGGAGGAGAAGGTAACTGTGCATCTGAGTGAGCCGAACAACAAGGTCAAACGCTGACTGGAAAACCATAAACTCTCCGGGGACGTCTGAGCCGGGGAAGAAGCAGAAAATATATAATTGAGAGTTTTACAGTACTGCAGGGAAAATACTTTGCTTTATGTTCCCAAGGAGGACTCTGCTCTAATGAAAAATATATAATGTTTTATCTGCTGTTGAAATTACATACAGGACATGATTAGAATCTCTGCACATGCATCTGACACTGTTTTTTTTGAAGGAACGATATGTGGTTAAAGAAATGTCTCACCTCTTAACCATTGATAACCCACTGCAATTACATGCTACAGCATTTGATGCAGTTCCCCATAAATGCTTCATCTACAAGCTGAGTCTGTTGGCATAGAGTAGACCATAAGGTCTGTTTTTGGATAGAAAACTGGTTACAGGGGCGCATCCAAAGGGTAGTGATAAATAATGTGTACTCAGACTCGTCTGGAGTGGGGTACCCCAAGGCTCTGTCCTGGGACCAGTTCTGTTTAATTTATTCATAAATGATATAGAGGATGGGATAAATAGGTCAATCTCAGTTTTTGCAGACTACACAAAAATAAGCAGGGAAATAACTTCACATCAGGGTGTAGAAATTTTACAGAAAGGCCTGAACAAAATAATGGAGTGGGCAACTACATGGCAAATGAGGTTTAATGTGGAGAAATGTAAGGTAATGCACTTGGGGGCTAAAAACGCAAACTATTCACTAGGGGGAGAACCTCTGGGGGGATCAAGGATGGAGAAAGATCTGAGGGTCCTAGTAGAAGACAGACTGAGCAACCGCATGCAATGTGAAGCTGCAGCTACCAAAGCCTGCAGAATTTTAGCATGCATTAACCACTTGCCGACCGCCCGCCGCAGCGTGACGGCGGCAAAGTGGTTCGTTATCGCAAACCGGCGTCACAGGACGGCGGCCACGATAACTAGCATTGTGAGTGTGCGCGCGCCACCGGAGTCGCACTCGCACGCTCACTGTGTTCCGGGGGGGCCAGGAAGCGGGTAGGGCGGACTCAATTGCCACCAGCTACCCGCGATGGCTCCCCCGCAGTGACAGAACGGAGGTCCGTGTAGGTAAACACGGATCTCCGTTCTGACAGAGGGGGAAGGGCTGTGATCACAGGCTTCCTATATATGGAAGCCGTGATCACTCCCCTCCCCCTGCCAGCCCATCCCCCATACAGTTAGAACACACTGAAGGAACACAGTTAACCCTTAGAGCGCCCCCTCCAGGTTAACCCCTTCACTGCCAATGGCATTTACACAGTAATCAGTGCATTTTTATAGCATTGATCGCTGTATAAATGCCAATGGTCCCAAAAAAGTGTCAAAATGGTCCGATATGTGCACCGCAATATCGTAGTACCGTTAAAAATAGCAGATCACCGCCATTACTAGTAAAAAATAAAGAAAAAAGAAAAACCCCAGAAATTAATTCTCATCATCCGTAAACATGGCAACTTTTGCGCAAACCAATCAATAAACGCAGATTGCGATTTTGTTAACCAAAAATATGAGGAAGAATATAAATCGGCCAAAACCGATGAAAAAAAATGTTTTTTTATATTTTTTTTTTTTATTTGTATTTTAGAAAAAAGTAAGAAAAACTTTTTTTCTTTGCAAAAATGTCGCTCTTTTTTTGTTTATAGCGGTGATCAGAAATGATGCAGAGGGGATCAATTACCACCAAAAGAAAGCTCTATTTATGGGAAAAAAGGCCGCAAATTTTGTTTGGGTACAACGTCGCACGACCACGCAATTGTCAGTTAAAGCGACACAGTGCCAAATTGCAAAAAGTGCTCTGGTCCTAAAGTGGGAAATCCTTCCGGGGCTGAAGTAGTTAAATAAGGAGATTTACTCCAGAGATAAAACTATAATTCTGCCACTTTATAGAACTCTGGTTAGGCCACATCTGGAGTATTCTGTCCTATTCTGGTCACCAGTCCTCAGAAGGGATGTGCTGGAGCTGGAGAGAGTCCAAAGAAGAGCAACGAAATGAATAAAGGGATTGGAGGACCTCAATTACAAGGAAAGACTACAAACACTAAATTTATTCTTGCTGGAGAAGAGATGCTTGAGAGGAGACATGATAGTGATCTACAAATACCTCAATGGTGATCTCAGCATAGGAAAGAAACTATTCAGTCTCAGGGAGTGTTAAGCCTCGTACACACGGGGCGACGATCGTATACAACAGGTCGTACTAACGACCGTTGTATGCGATATTGATCGTTCGTATGTGCGATTAGAACAGCCCAACATACGACGGTCGTACAAGGGAGTTGTATGAGCAGACTAGAAAACTTGGTCGTACCAACAAGCGGTCATACGACCGTTGCATCGTGTGTATAGAGCAGTTGGTACAACAAGTTGTATTGTGCAAAACACGCATGCTCCAAAGTCAGGAACGGCCGGATGCTAATTACATGCACCTGAACATTCTTTCTGTGGTCGTACGATCGTGTAGTGCAGTCAGTATGCAAGTTACATTATGCAACATACGATTTGAGACGATCGTACGTACGATCGTCATCCCGTGTGTACGAGGCATAAGAGGACACGGGGTTACAGACTGAGATTGGCGAAGAAGTGGTTTAACCAAAGACTACGCAGGGAGTTTTTCACTGTCAGGGAGGTAAGGATGAGGAACTCTCTTCCACAATTGGTCGTGTCAGCGGGGAGTATTGATATTTTTAAAAGACTCTTGGATGTGCATCTTAGTTAACACAATATAAAGGGATATGGGAAATAATTATAGACACTGACACATGTATGCCAACAAAGGTTGAACTGGATGGACTATTGTCTTTATTCAACCTTACCTACTATGTAACTATGTAACAATGTAACATATGATTGTAGCACAGTCCCAATCACTGGAATGGGCTGCGTCTGGCAGCGGTTTCACCTGACTATAATTTTTTCTGCACTGCGACCGTGGCAATGTGTACTAACCAGGGCTCTTTTTCTCAGAGAATAGGTGCTGGAACTCCCCCCTTCTGAGTCACTTCTTGTCTCTGCCCCCTACCGACCTCTGAGCACTGTCCCTTGGTTCCACAGTCCACCAAAATATCATCCCAGCAACAACTGACCCCCGGCAGCAAGAACAGATCTCCCAGCAGCCAGCATCAATAGACTCTCCAGCAGCCAGGAACAATAGACCCCTCTCTCAACGTTAGATCCCTTCCAGCAGCAGCTAACCCCCCCCCCCCGGCAACATAAGTTCCCCCAGCTACAAAACATTCCCCCCAACAACATATAGACTTCCCCAGCAACAATAGGCCACCACAAAAAAATAGATCCCTTCCAGCAACAATAGATCCCCCAGCAGCCAGCATCAGCAGACCCTCCATCTAACCCCAGCACCCCTTGCCATTACATACATTAAGTGCTGGCCATGTTAATTTGTGGCTCTGCAGGTGGGGGGGGGGGGGCTCCATTCACACTTCTTGTCTCCTGAACACGCAAAAAAACATGTATTTTGCCACGCCTTTTAGAAATGCGCTGCTAACACGCATTGCACTTGTAGTGCCATTAATTATTAATGGCACAAAAAACGTCATTATCAGACTTCAGTGCAGTGCCCTCCAGCAAATTTAACACTCTGGCAATCTTCTCCAGGCCCTCAGCCCAGCAGCTGCTGAGGCTCAGACTGCAGCTTCTTGTCTTAGTGGAGTTGCCTCAAGGGGCAGCAGCCCCAAGGGCACCAGAACTCTCCCTTGAGGGAAATGAGAACCTCTGTTCAGGCTTCCTGCAAATTAATTACCTCCCCAGCCACTTTCTGGGATTCTTCCAGGGATTCGCTGGGGCATGATAAATATTCAGCTGCTCCGCAGTTGTGCGTCAAATGCACCAAAACACGCATTGAAAAAACACGCAATGTTCCACGCCCAAAATGGTGCTGGAGCTTCTTTGGCCCATTTTTCATGCATAGGGAAGCCCATTCAAGTGAACAAAAAGCAAGTTGGGAACTCCCATTCGACTGCTTGCAGCTGTGACTGCGGCCTTAGGCTAGGACCACACTGATAAGTTTTAATCTTAGAGACTAAACAAATTATCCTTGTGCAAATATCGATTTTGTTTTGATCTACTGCAGGAGATTGTTAGGAAATTAGTCTGATGAGATTAATCTATATTTTAATGGCAAAATCTCCCAGTTATCTAATAAGTTAGTGATTAATATCCTAGCCTCATTGAAGTTTATGAAGTAGAAGAGATTATTCACTATACAATTAAATAGCGATATTGTGTAGCATGACTGAGCTACGAGGACTACGTGGGCCATGTTTTGTAGCTTAGTCATAGTTCGATAAGTACAATAAAATCCCCAGGTGGCATATTGTTTTGTTGATTTTACTTCAGAAGCCACTCAAAGGAAGCTGATTGCTAGAGTTGAGCGAACACCTGGATGTTCGGGTTCGGCGGGTTAGGCCGAACTTTCCGGAAACGTTCGGGTTCGGTACCGAACGTTATCCGAACTTTACCCCGGATCCCGAACCCCATTGAAGTCAATGGGGACCCGAACTTTTCGGCACAAAAATTACTGTAAAAAAGTCCTGGAAAGTTCTAGAGGGCTGCAAAAGAAAGAAAAATGGGAGATGTTATTAGATCTGCAATCTGTCCCTCAAAGCAGTAGTAATCTCTACCTAGTCCAGTATCAGATCGTTCTGTAATGCAGGATGAGAGATCGTTCTGTAATCAGATCGTTCTGTAATGCAGGATGAGATGTTATAGATCTACAATCTGTCCATCAAAGCAGTAGTAGTAATCTCTACCTAGTTATTATCACTGCAATCTGTCCTTCACAATCTGTCCCTCACAGCGCCGGCAGCATCCTCTCCTTACACTAACCTGAGAGCATGTGACATGCAGCACTGTGACTCCAGCCTCATATAGAGGCTGGGTCACATGATGCACTGGCCAATCACAGCCATGCCATTAGTAGGCATGGCTGTGATGGCTTCTAGGGAAAACCAGTGAAACACTTGTTGATTGGCTGCCCTACAGCTATTCCACATGCGTGATAAAATACCAGAACCCCGAACCCGAACGTTTTTCTCAAACGTTCGGGTTCGGATTCAGGACACGGACACCCGAAAGTTCGGTACGAACCCGAACTTTACAGCTCGGGTTCGCTCAACTCTACTGATTGCCTGATTTTTTGTTTAAAATAGAGTCATGAAAATGTGGCAAACAATTACAAAAATGAATCTAAAAAAAAAGTGGTGGCACTTACTGGATTGGTGAGAAGATGGAGGCTGATGGGGAGGAACTTCCAAGTAAGTTAGATCCAGTTGGAGTAAGGAAGATCCAGTTGGAGATCTGAAGTCACAAAGTGAGCATCCTTTTCTCTTATTCTTATCAGCTCTGGGTGGTCTGCATTTAGGTTGTAGCAGAAGTTGGTGGTTTGGGGTCCTTCAAGAAGGTTTAAACCTGGTGTTTTTTTGAAAAACAGTGGAGACCCATCTTTGGTATGGTGTCCCCTAGTTGGTCGGGTCAACTCATAATGACAAGGTAGTTGTAGACCAGTGCATGTCTGAGGTCAACTGAGATAGGCAGTGTTTTCCGGCTGGGGCATATCATAGCTAGCTGGTGCCACAGACATAAGGTTTTTGGAAGGGTTATATGTTGCCTTCAATGACTTGAACCCTGATTAAATTTGTAATTTTAGGTTTTATTTTTATTTGTTATTTTTTACTGTAAACTTTTTTTTGTTATTTATAATAAAAAATGCTGCTAAAGCCATTTTATCTGTACTTTAGAGTAATGTGTTTTCTTTTGGTGGGCTATATGAAGATGGAGTTGGAATGATGTTCAGATGGGAGTTGAAAGGTGACCTCTGAACAACCCTGGTCATGCATGCTTGTCACAAATCAAGGATTCTTTAGCTAGTGAAGGCAAGATCAGGATGACAGCCCTAAAGCCCGTTCCTTTAAAAATGAAGTCATTAGTGGCAGCTCACATATCTTTTATACAGCTGACACGTTTGAGATGCTATGGGTGCTTCCCATTATCCCTGCCTTCTATACCCATGTATTTCTTTAGTGTGCTCGGCAAGTGAAGATGAAAGCTGAGAATGCAGCAACAACAATGTAACAAATGAAACAAGAATTGAGAGGCTCTTTTCTTTAACAAGGTTCTCCGTATTCATGAGGATATTTCTGGAATCGCAATAACAAGTAGTAGGAATTACTAGAAGCCGTGTACCCAGAGCAGCCGTTAGTGTGCTAGCACACTTCTTGTAAATCAATTTTCAGTCCTTGATAGATTTTTGCTCAGCATACAAAGCTATACATTACTAAAGCACCCCAAAGAGAAGCGGTTTCTATAGCTCAGTGGTAACACTGGAGATAATCACTGGACTGAATTTGTTGCATGATATTTTTATGAAGAAGAAATAATTTTGTAGTTGTAATTCAGTTCCCCCGCAGCATATATTCAAGTATGGAGAAGCATGTGATTCACTCCATGTGACAGCATTGGGCCAATCAGTGCTCTCACAGGGGAGTCAGGGACGTGCAGTCAAAGGAGGCAGGTGAGCCAGAGCCATAAACATAAAAAAAAAAAAAAACAAACAAAAAAAGAAAATGTCCAGCATCGATGGTCTTAGCTTATAGACCAGAGGTCTCAGAGACCCAAAATTTGGGGGGTAGGTAGCCAAAAACCTACCCCACCACTCCCACCTATGGTTCCGGAGATACGGGGCTCCATGGGCAGCCTGTCAGAAGCTACATACAGAGCAGCCAGTTTAAATACAAACTGGCACACTCTGTTTGCAGCAAACTGAAAGGATGACTTCTTGTCGGAGGCACTGAACTCAATGGACAGCTTGGAGACTTGGACCAATGGTAAAGCACTATTGGTCCAAGCTGTCCAATAAAAATGCTGCAGTGGAGGCCCACCTCACTGCAGTGTCATAGAAGGGGGCATGTGTCTAAAAAACAAAGTCCAGCCCTCTTAACAACAAGGAAAAAGCAGGTTTATGTGTATGAGATTTACCCAGCGGTGGCTGGTGTGGGAGGGGCGCTGGGGCGCCGCCTCCCCACCGGCAAAAGACGAAGAAAAAAAAAAAGTCAACCCCGCCCACCTACAGGTGGCGCCGGTACATTGACTTTCTTTTTTTTTTTTTAGACATACATCGAAGACTGTCCGACGGGTACCTCGGGGCATAGAGGCCTTGGTATCCACCCTCACCACCCCATCCAAAAACCGATGGATGG
>BLSH010372761.1:916152-929971 GCA_018402905.1 Glandirana rugosa | reverse complement strand
TGGCTGCATAATTGCCCCCACCTGTGTCACTGGCTGCATAATTGCCCCCACCTGTGTCATTAGCTGCAAACTGCCCCCACCTGTTTCACTGTATACTGTGTCCTGTGATGCTGAGCTGTATACTGTGTCCTGTGATGCTGAGCTGTATACTGTGTCCTGTGATGCTGAGCTGTATACTGTGTCCTGTGATGCTGAGCTGTATACCCCTGACACAATATGTGGAATACAGGGGACGGAGTGGGTGGATTCTATCAGGGGCGGGGCTTATTAAAGTAGGAGGGGTCAAAGGGAAGGGCGGGGCCTGACGCCCCCCCCATCCAAAAACGTCACCAGCCGCCACTGGATTTACCCATAACTCCATGTTTTTCTCACACAGTTAAGAGGGAGAAACTGCTGCTGCTGAAAAGGTACTTTTTTAATCAAGCAACATAACATATTATTATGCTATATGTTATAATATAATTATTATTTATCTATTTACTGTGAAATTACTAGTATGAAGTTATAACTTCAAACTTCAGTAATTTGTCCGTTAAGCCACCTGCTTGAGTACAGTTTTTGAAAATATAGTACATTACCTTAAAAACAATATATAATAATTATTTGTATATTACTTACATATGGTAATTAACTCCTTGCCACCCAGGCCAATTCTGACACTCCTCTCCTCCTACATGTAAAAATCATCATTACATTATATATGTATTTTTAGCAGACACTCTAAGGAATAAAATGGTGGTCATTGCAACTTTTTATGTCACAGGGTATTTTCTCAGCAATTTTTCAAACTTTTTTTTGGAACAAAATTGAGAAATGTCTCACAAATAATAAAAAAAGGACTAAACTTAGCCTGATTTTTTTGTATAATGTGAAAGATGATGTTATGCCGAGTAAATAGATACCTACTCACACTTTAAAATTGCGCACACTTATGGAATGATGCCAAACTTCAGTACTTAAAAATCTCCATAGGCGACGCTTTAAATTTTTTTACAGGTTACCAGTTTAGAGTTACAGAGGAGATTTAGTGCTAGAATTATTTCTCTTGCTCTAATGTTCCCAGCGATACTTCACATGTGTGGTTTGAACGCCATTACATTACATATGCTAAAGCAAGTATGTATGCTGGTTAAATTAGAACTAATGAAGGTGCTATGTACTGTATGATCTGTGTGTATCTGGCTCTGATATTAGCCAGTGCCTCACCAGCTACTGACCTCACCGCACGTCCCTGTGAGTACATAATACTATGTGAACTACAGTCCCAGTGACTTGTAGAGCATTCCTTTCATTTCTGGCAGGTTAACAGAATGGCGAGTAAGGAAAAGAAGACAAGTATATACAGTGGGGAAAATAATTTGATCCCCTGCAGATTTTGTATGTTTGCCCACCTACAAAGAAATGAAGGGTCTATAATTTTTATCATATGTGTAGTTTAAATGATAGAGACAGAATATCAACCAAAAATCCAGAAAAAACACACAATACAAATGTTATAAATTGAGTTGCAGTTCAGTGAGTAAAATAAGTATTTGATCCCCAAGCAAATCATAACTTAGTAAACCCTTGTTGGCAAGCACAGAGGTCAGACGTTTCTTGTAGTTGGTTCCTAGGTTTGCACACATCTCAGGAGGGATTTTAGTCCACTCTTTTTACAGATCTTCTTTAAATCCTTAAGGTTTCTTGGCTGTCGCTTGGCACCTGGATGTTTCAGCTCCCTCCATAGGTTTTCTATAGGATTAAGGTCTGGAGACTGGCTAGGCCACTCCATAAGCGTAATGTGCTTCTTCTTGAGCCACTCCTTTTTTGCCATGGCGGTATGTGGTGGGTCATTATCATGATGGAAGACCCATTCATGAAACATCTTCAGTGTTCTGGCTGAGGGAAGAAGGTTCTCATCCAAGATCTTACAATACATGGCCCCGTCCAATGGTCCCTCAATGCAGCAAAATCAGTCTGTCTCTTTAACAGAGAAACAGACCCAAAGCATAATGTTTCCACCTCCATGCTTGACTGTAGGGATGGTTTTCTTAGGGCCATAGTGTGAATTTTTCTTCCTTCAAACAAGGTGAGTCCCCCTTCTCAAGAAGGCACATGTACAGTTATGCCAATGAACATCTAAATGATTCAGAGACGACTTTAGAGAAAGCATTATGGTCAGACGAGACCAAAATTGAGCCCTTTGGCATTAACTCAACTCGCTATGAAATTATAGAGCCTTCATTTCTTTGTAAATGGGCAAACTTACAAAATCTGCAGGGGATCAAATAATTATTTTCCCCACTGTACATGTTAGATCTGTATTTAACTACTTCAATACCAGGCACTTAGAACACTTCCCGCCCAATTTTCACCTTTCAGTGCTGTTGCGATTTGAATGACAATTGCGCGACGCTGTACCCAAACAAAATTTTTATCATTTTGTTCCCACAAATAGAGCTTTCTTTTGGTGGTATTTGATCACCCCTGCAGTTTTTATTTTTTGCGCTATAAATAAAAAAAGACCGAAAATTTTGAAAAAAAAAAAAAATTTTTCTTTGTTTCTGTCACAAAACTTTGTATAAAGTACATTTTCTCCTTCACTGACGGGCACTGATGTGGCTACACTGATGGGCACTGATGAGGCTAGACTGACAGGCACTGAGGACGCAGTACAGATTAGCACTGATGAGGTGGCACTGATAAGGTTGCACTGATGGTGGGGCACATATGCAGCACTGATGGGCGGCACTGATAAGCAACACTAAAGGGCACTGATACGTGGCACTGATATGCGGCACTGATGGACACTCATAGGCGGCACTGATAGGTGGCACTGGGCACTGATAGGTGGCACTTTTAGGTGGCACAGGTGGGCACTGATAGGTGGCACAGGTGGGCAATGATAGGTGGCACAGGTGGGCACAGGTGGTCACTGATAGGTGGCACTGGTGCATAGAGCACTGTTAGGGATGGCACTGGCAGGCATCATATATGGGCACAGTGCCATCCCTACAGTGCACTATATTGCGCTTACCTGGTGGTCTAGTGGGGGCTCCCTGGTGGTCCTGGGCGGCCTCCTCATTTCCTCCCTGGTGGTCCTGGGCGGCCTCCTCGCGGTGTCTGGGGGGGCTCCCTGGTGGTTCTGGGCAGGCTCCCTGGTGGTCCAGTGGGGTGATCCTGAGGGGGGCTGCACTGATAAACATTCAGCGCAGCCCCCCCCGTCAGGCGAGCAGCCGATCGGCTCTCCGCTGCTCAGGTCTGCAGACATGAGCAGAGGAAAAGCCATTAAACGGCTCTTCCTACTTATACTGTGATCAGCCGTGATTGGTCACAGCTGATCACATGGTAATAAAAGGCTTCCATGGAAGCCTTTTACCTCGGTCGGTAATGCAGTGGGTCAAACTGACCCACGGCACCACCGATCGCGTGCGATCGCGGATTATGCTGAGGACGTCAATAGGCGTGCAGTCAGGATAATGAACCACCCGCCCGGATGTCATTTGTCAATATGCCGGATGGGAAGTGGTTAAAGTGGCTCTAAAGGCTAAAGTTTTTTTTTACCTTCATGCATTCATGCATGAAGGTAAAAAACCTTCTATGTGACTTATGGACGCACAGAGCCGTGGCTCGGGAGCGATCATGTAGCGGTGCTCCTAGGGCAAGCAGCTTTCTCTGGGGGCACTGCTCAAGGGGGGGGGCAGGAGTGCCAGCAGGGGACCCGAAAAGAAGAGGATCGGAGCTGCTCTGTGCAAAACCACTGCAAAGAGCAGGTAAATATAACATGTTTGTTGTTTTAAAAAAATGAAGCTTTAATACCACTTTAAGTCATGGATGTCAATAGCGCTGCACATTGGGTCCACATTCCCTGGGTCTCCTCCTCAGTGCCCCAGGTCAGCAACACTCTGCACTTTCCTACTCTGCTGGCGTTCTACACAGTAACAAAGTACTCTGCACCCCAAATGACCTGAGATCAGAGCAGCAGTGCAGAGCTGAGGGAATTCCTAGGTTCCATAGCTCTGACGCGTCATATGACAAACCCAAGGAGAAGTTTCCCTCACTCAATGAGGGCTGGGGAGTGCTTGGTAGAGGAATAATGAAGAGATGGGGATCTTTATGCTAGGGAGTAATTTCTGTGCTAGGGAATGGAAATTTACGTGCTGGGGAGTGAAGTTTTTTCTGGGGGTGGGGATATCTGATTAAGAGAGGGAAGATTTTTGGGTCTCAGGGGAGATTTATGCTTTGTAGGGGGGATTTTTTTTTAAAAAAGGAAGAGTTTACTTGGATCTGTGGGATTCTTGCTAGCAGGGGTGGGGAGTGGATTTCTTGAGGGGTGGGTTTTTTTTTTTTGATGGAATAGAGAGGAGTTTTATTGGGGGGGGGGGTTTAATGAGAGGGTGAAAAGGGGGATTTTTACAGATGAGGGTGAACAGGGGTGAGGAGCAGTTTGCTTGGGAGGGGAAAGATTTGCACTGGGGTAGGAGGAAGATTTATTAGTGGGTGGGTACATTACATTCATCTGATCTTGAAGTGTGTACATTACACACTCCTGACCCCTGCACTGTGTACATTACACACACCTGACCTCTGCTATCTGTACATTACATACACTGACCACTGCACTTTGTGCATTACATACTCATGTCATGACCATTACATTCTGTACTTTACATACCCAAAGACCCAAAAACTATACTTTCTTCTAGCACCTACCTAGGAGGGTGCTACATCATTGATATTAAATTACCAAAGCAAAAACCAAAAACATGGCACTCAGATAATATTGTGTTCAGAACGTTCAGAAGATTTGCCAGCAGAAGGAGAGTCTGTCATGGGGGCTGAGGAGACAGGGAACAGGCTTGAAGTCTGTTGTCCACACATAGCTAGGTTTCAGTAGTCTGTCCTATCCAAGTTAAGCAGATCGGTTACAACCCCTAATAGGTTTTTTTTTTTCTTGCTGTCTGATGTCTGGGGCGATTCACCCTTTCTATCTGTCTTAGTAAGAACTGTTACTGGGAAGAGAGTGATTGGAAACCAAAATGTGATATTTGCCACTGAGGCAGAAGGTAAGGGAAATCTTCTGATGGAGACAACCTGTTCCAATTGTGACACTTCCTGTTGTGTCTCTGCAATAGGAATTCGAGGAAAACCTAAAAAACCGGACACAGAAAAAAAACTGTAAACAGTACTAACCATTATACAAAACAACAAGGCCCAAGGGACTTTGAGAGACACATTGAAATTGATAAAAAAAATACAATTTATTCAAAATGCATATCCTAAAAGATTACAAAATTTAAAATGTAGAACATTTCAACAAAAATGCACATAACGGATAGAGGTAGTTACATATGTATCACCCTCTAGTAGAAGTGATAGTGTTGTTTTTTTTTTTTTTTGGTAGAGTAGGTAAATTTCCAGGCTTGGATTTTGATCTGGGTTGGGAGTGACTCAGGCAGAGCTGAGTGACTGACAGGCAGCATCACCAAGACCTCAAACTTCTTTCCTGAACATTCTGGAATCTTCTGGAAAGGAAGGTGGTGAGGAGAGGTGGAGCTGTCTGGGGTATTCTGAGTAGCCTTGACCAATCCCCAACTTGGATTGGCAGGGGGCAGGCCCCCTTAAATACTCAGAGTCAGCACAGGTAGGGAGGAGTCGTTCAGGAGGAAGCTGGAGATGGAGTGCTAGGCTGTCGTGGCCTTGGAGGGAACTCCCCAGTCTGGGGGGGTGACCTTGGGCCTGGGCTCGGGGGATGGACAGGACCCTCTGAGAGCACGTGGAGGGGTCCTGGATAGGAGGCACGGGAGCTGGGACAGGACAGCAGGAGAGCATTGCCAGGCAAGTCTCCAGGAGGAACTACAAGTCGCAGCCAGGAGGGCTGGTGAGTGTCATATAGTTGGGAGTTCTGGGAGGCATGCCGGTAGAGGACTGGTAGCGAGCAGTCTGGGATAGGTGCAAAGCCAGCAGAATGGACTGTGATGGCATGGGCAGTGGAGAGAGGGGCAGCTGCAGCCAGGAGGGCTGGCAGGGCCTGAATATGTGGTACTGGTCTCAGTAGTCATGTGGGCAGCTAACACTTGGACTACCTTCATTTTGCTACACCATAGGGGCCCGCAGTTCCTGCCTCTAAAGGGTGTTTGCTTTGGGCTGAGCCAGTGTCAGGCCTATCTATCAGTGCTAGCTGATTCAGAAGAGTGAGGTATACAGTAAAGTAAAGTGCTGGAGAGTGAGATAAAGAGTTGTGCTGGATCTGGAAGTAAAGAGGTTTTATATACCCGAGGGGTATATAGTTCGGTACCATATATCTTTCTGCAATCAATTGGGCATCTCATGAATATCCTATCCCCATCTAAGTTAAATTCCCTCAATAAAAAATACAAAAACAAAGTTCAAGGACTGGTTTTCTGCTTGAGGGTGAATGAGAACTGTATGCCTGGCTGGGCAGGGTGGTGGACGGACCACAACACTCAGTAGCCCCTATGGAGGCAGGGATACACATAGATTACAACAGGACTTAAAGTCCATAGGAGTAGAGTTCTTGTACATAATCTCTCAACGTATTTCACGAGACAACACTCCCTTCCTCAGGAAATGAAAGACTCATATATAAATCAAATAAGGTATCCGGAACCAACCCATGCTGGATATGAGTCCCAACAGTAAAGAATGGTAACATAACCACAACAAGCATAAAAAAGGGGGTGGGGGGGGAAAAAACTTGCCCACACTGTCCTGTCTGGGAGTTATGAGGGGGGGCGGGCAAAGTCAATCTCTGGAAGATCCCAGATGTCTCCTGGGAAAGAGGCGGCAAAGTCGTCATAAAACTATTGATGATGTGGAAAAAGAGAGATGGGAGAGATAGCAAATCCCCAGCAAGTTGGCAGCAATGGTCCACTAACCATTCTCAACATTATTCAAAAGTAAAAAAAAAATTACTTTAAAAGCAGAACGCTTTCCAATTTCTACCTTGGAAAAATGAACAGGAGAATCTTACCAGTTGCCAATACCATACAGTTATTTTTAAACCTGAAACCCGCCTTATATTCAGACTTAGAAACCTTCCATATATAAGAACCAGAGAGAACCACAGCTCCCTCCGACAATATCAAAACTTATAGCTATCATTGCAAACCTGATTAAAGTGGAATGTATTAAAGTTTCAAATAGAATAGAAAATGTATTCAGTTTTATGGCCTCTAAGTAACCGGTTTCCCATCCACCACTATAAATTACTTGTGCAGTCGTTTTTTAAGCACTAAACCTGCCAGATTGTCATTTTTGGCAGAGGAAGGAAAACTTAAATAAAACTGGGAAGTCTGTATTTAAATGATTTAGAATTATTTAATGGTACTTTCATACCGGTTACTACATATTTTATATATTTTTAAATATTATTACATTATATATATATATATATATATATATATATATATATATATATATATATATTGTATACAATTCCAATATATGTACCAAAATCACTTAACCCTTAGTTGTGCTGTATGTAAATACACAGCACATAAGCTCTTGGCTCTGTTAGTCTTAGGGTCCATGCACACTGGGATTAAAAAACGCTACTTCTACAGGAGTTTTGCATTTTGCCTTTAGAAGCAGCTCAAAGTTATCCTATGTGTCAATGCATATTAGGACGATTAGAGGCATATTTTATTTTAAGCTCGGCGTTTAGAGACAGAAAAAACCGTTCTGTTTTTTGTTTTTGAGAGGAATTTTCTGGCAGAAAAAAAATGCTAAACGCTCCTAAATGGCTGTGCAAAAGCACTTTATATGAGCGTTTTTTTCTGCCAGGGGAACTGGCATTTTTAAGCCCATTGTGCATGGACCCATAAAGGGTAACGCTTGTTATAGCAATAGAAAAAAAATATACAACGTATACAGTCGCTACACAAGCCATGTTATAAAAAATGTATTTTCTTTTCAGTCTGCAGAGCTGTAAGTTTCTGTAAAATTCAATGCTATTTAGCAACCTGCTTGTGTGTTTGGCTCACTGCCTTAAAATACAAGTCAAATTCTAGGCACCCCCCTGCAATAGAAATTTCAGTTTTATTTAGGTGCTTCCCATGTGTTAAATACTGTTTTTCCACCAAATAGATTTTATTAATGCTTACGTTTATACAGTTTTACCAGGTATTACAATGCATTTACTGAGTGAGATCAAAATGCACAGGCAAATATAAAATCATGGATATCATGTTCATAAATATGCGGTATTAGCATCATATCAATTAGTATGATAAACACCATAAGCATACAAAAACATAAAAGGTAAAAATAAATCAACAGATCAGTTAGGGTAATGTAGCCATGGCACCAAACCTTAGAGGCCTAATGATGACCTCCAGAGTCAGGGAAAGCTGACATGCTTCTTCATAGTGTGGGTTACTAGGCATGGTGGGTTCAGATAGAAGAATTGAGTTGGGCGCCAGACACTTTGATGATGCAGAACAAAAGAGATGTATTTTCTCTTAAAGAACTGGGGAGAGAGGGTTAGGGCCAGGACACCCCTTGAGTGGATGCAAAGGCACTTAGCAGACTCTGAGACTCACAAAAATAGGACAATAAAGTAGTTGTATAGTCCCACAGGCCTTCAAGCTGAACTGTGCCTGACAATAGCTATTACCTTTGGTACTGAACTTGTATTTTTGACTTCAACACAGATCTGTATACATACCAAGTTTGGTATCCCTGTTGTGTAGACCTGGCCTCCATCTCACAGCCTCCCGTTGTAGCTTCATGAACTTGAACTCACAGTCTCTTTAAAAGACTCCTTGGACTCCCACTGCCACTGGGTCCCTTGAACTTCACACAGCCAACCGCTGTATCTTCCGAGTGTCCCCACTCTGACCTGCTGGGTCCCTTACTCGGCTCTTCAGCCCAACTGCTGAACTCTCTTGCAAGTGTCACCCCTGCAGACCTGCTGGGTCCCTAACTTGACTTCCGCTGAGACTTCCCCAACCTCTCCATCATCTCTGGTTAGTGAAAAAGGCTGCTCTGGTACCCTCTCAGACCCTGAACTCTAGCCTCTGATAACAGGAGCATTGTCCCTTGAGGGCGACAGTTTCCCCTTTACCTTTGACCCTGGTTCATGGTTTGCCTCTGGCAACAGGAATGGTTGTCCTACGTTAGCAACTCTGTCCCTTCACCTCCGACAAAGAGGGGTTCTCCGTCCGGCAGAACCCATGCAACTTGGTTAGGCCTCCGATATGAAACCCCAACCCTACGCTGCTGCTTCTAGCCTAGCAGCCGGGAGTTTTCAACACACGTCCACCCAGAGGGTCGCCCGGGTGACAGAGAACCCAGATCACCTGACTCCTCCCAAATAAATAGGCTCTCCCAGCAGGCTATGGGGCCCAAGAAAACCCATGTTGATTGGCTAGAGCAACCTATCCATTCATATTCCAAGTTCATATGCACCTTATCATTCCAATGCCATAAGTAGCAGCACCATCTAGTGGCAGAGGAGAAAGGTGCATCAAACTCACAGTTAGGAAAACAATCAGATCACCTAACAATTGACCAGGCTAGTTACCACCCAACAAACTAGATTTGACAGCATCCCTGTTCAAGACCAGGGTGCTACAGTAACAAGAACAAGCACCATTGAACAGTAGCGTTAAATACATTTGAAGGGATGGAGACTTTGCAGCTTTTCTCATCACAACTTTGAGAGTGCACCAGGTAATTATAATGAACCAGATCCTCCCATTCAGGAATCAGTCTGGTAGGAATTTGCAATAGCATTTATTTATCTCTGCAATGTACATTGATCACCCAGAGGGGATTTTTTTTACTGTTTTATTATGGAAATATTGGCATTAAGATGGTGTGTAAAGCCTGCCTCCCAAAATGTTCTTGTATGATATAGTGTCCTTTAAAATGAAAGCCTGCCATACATTGTGGTGACTTCCTGCCAATGGGTCACTAGTATTGAGTCGTACACTTGTGTATAGTTCAGGTCTGTACGCAGGCAGGCGTTTTAAAAAAAATATATATTAAAAAGAACTGAAAGGTCTATCTGCTACTAAAAAGAAAAAAAAAATGTTTTGTTTTTCATAAAGAAAGGAGTAATGGGGGTGGTAAAATCCGACTTCCCAGCCACTTGCTGGGGATTCAAATTTTTAACAGTGCTGCCGACATGTTTTTGTTTTTTTTACACACTCCCCACCACTATACCGACCGTTGGGAATGTGGGTACTTTAGTAAAGCCGACTGTCGGCTGTCATGTAGTAGTGATATAAGTGGCTATGAAGCCACCAATCAATTCCACAACCACCGCCGCAATGTGCTGCCCTCCCCCCCACCATATTTACTGGGCTCTGCTGCCCCACCTGCGGGCCTGGTGCTGTCATGGCGGGTGTTGTTGGGAAGGGCAGCCAGAGCTTAGCGGATCTCCGTATGCTCAGCCTCACTCCTGTACACAGACGAAAAAGTGACGTGTATGATGTCACTTTCGAGACCAGAGCTGTCATTATCCGGGATCGGGGAAGCAGCTGATGGAACACTGTCTGTGTTCCCACAGCTGCAGTGAAGTAGAGAGGAGACATCCAGGGTCTAATAGAACCCGGGTGTCTCCATAAAGAGAACCTTTCATATATATGCTATCACATAGGGGGCTATTGGTCCCCTATATGATAGCAATAAAAGTTATATAAACAAAATGTTAAATATTTTAAGCACATAAAAAAAAAAAAAAAATTAAAAATTTAAAGCCCCCCATTCAAACGCACACACACCTAAAAAAAAATGTGCATTGGGGCGCCTACATATGAAAACGGCGATTGCCACACATATGATATATATCAGCGCGTACGCCGGAGTGATAGGAATAATTTTAGCACCAGTGCTCCTATGTAACTCTAAAGTGATGAGCTGTAAGGCTTTTAAAGTCTTGCGGGCACACGCAATTTTAGGGTCGGTTCACACCATGCCCACACGTGAATCACACGGGAATGCGCTGTGAGGTCCTGTGCGGTCCTCCCAAGACCTCCTGCTCTCTAGCCCCCTTGAACTCCCTACCCCAATCAGTCCGACTGTTTCCTAATCTATCCATCTTTACACGAACCCTGAAAACTTTTCTCTTTAAAGAAGCCTATCCTGCTTCTACCTAATACTCTTTCTTTCTACATCATCTCATCCCCCACAGCTTTTAACTTTTGTATCAATTGACCCTCCCTCTTAGATTGTAAGCTCTAACGAGCAGGGCCATCTGATTCCTCTTGTACCAAATTGTGATGTAACTGTACTGTCTGCCTTCATTTTTGTGTGTTTTGCGCAAACTGCTGGCGCTATATAAATCCTGTATAATAATAATAATATCAGACCAAAACAGACAAAAAAAGAGAAGTTCATTGTTTGGACTTACATACACTTTAAATTAATCCTCTACACTAAGCCCTACCTGTACATTTAATCCTCTACACTAAGTCGGGGATCCAGCACCACAAGCAGCAGCACAGAATTCCCAAAGCTCGGCCTTAACAGATACCAGCACCAAGCTGTGAGCACCATTAATTCCTGATTTAGTATTTACAAGAGATGAACAAGTGGGCCCTTGGTGTGCCAGTCAATAAGCCAAAATTGGTTTGCTCGGCTAATCCATCATATTAATTTAATTTTTTTTTTTTTTTAAATTTACCACCTCAGTTCTTAAGTCTTTTCCCACTGTAGGGCCAAACCATAAGCTTTATTTTGGAAATGTGTTGGTTTTGTGCCAAATAACGTTTTGCCTTTGTTCTCTATCTTATAGGGCCAGATTCACATTTGTGTGTTTTATTGCACATAATTGTAAAGAGGGATAACACCCCAGTGCACCTTGCCAGGTGTGTTCCAACACGTGTGTTTCATTGCACCATATCACAAAGATGTCAGCCTGAAACCTATGGGTTGTGATGTGCTATGCTGAAAAAAAAGGTGCATGTCCCATTTCTTTTACGTTTCGGTACATTGGCAGACCTTACCCCAACGAACAATAATACATGTAATAACAAAATACAGTTGTGAACCCAGCTATATGCACCTTGCTTCAAAACATTCATTTCAAAGTAAATTAGCTCAACGGTTCATAAAATGCAAAATTAAATTTTAGGGCACACAAACGCAATATATTCACAAACGCAATATATATATATATTTTAAAATAGCCATTTCGACTCTCACACCTGTTTACTCCCTATGGAACAGACCATAGTTTCACATTTATCCTATGTGTTTATTCATGAGTCTATGACTTTGTAATTACTTTTGATAAAGAATTGATACAAATATTGTTTTTGGGGGGACAAATGGGGCTTTCTTGTGACCCTAAAGTCCTCGGAGAATTTTAAAATGTATTTGTATATAAGGGGAAAAAGATTAAAAATCTGAAAAAAATTGTATTTTTTCAAGTTTGATCAGTAATATTTTGAACACAAGTACCATTACCGTGAGAAAACATACATTTTATTCTAATAAACAACATCTAGTGTAACGCAACCAAAAATCATAAAAGTCCAACTATTGTAAGAAAATCCCACTGTTGTGCAACTAAAAGTGATAGTTCATAGTATCATCATGATATCCAGTGACTTCAGTGTATATATACAGTATCTCACAAAAGTGAGTACACCCCTCACATTTTTGTAAATATTTTATTCTATCTTTTCATGTGACAACACTGAAGAAATGACTCTGCTACAATGTAAAGTAGTGAATGTACAGCTTGTATAACAGTGTAAATTTGCTGTCCCCTCAAAATAACTCAACACACAGCCATTAATGTTTAAACCGCTGGCAACAAAAGTGAGTACACCCCTAAGTGAAAACGTCCAAATTGGGCCAAATTAGCCATTTTCCTTCCCCGGTGTTATGTTACTCATTAGCGTTACAAGGTCTCAGGTGTGAATGGGGAGCAGGTGTGTTAAATTTGGTGTTATCGCTCTCACTCGTTCATACTGGTCACTGGAAGTTCAACATGGTACCACATGGCAAAGAACTCTCTGAGGATCTGAAAAAAAGAATTGTTGCTCTACATAAAGATTGCCTAGGCTATAAGAAGATTGCCAAGACCCTGAAACTGAGCTGCGGCACGGTGGCCAAGACCACACGGCAGTTTAACAGGATAGGTTCCACTCAGAACAGGCCTCACCATGGTCAACCAAAGAAGTTGAGTGCACGTGCTCAGTGTCATATCCAGTGGTTGTCTTTGGATAATAGATGTATGAGTGCTGCCAGCATTGCTGCAGAGGTTGAAGGGGTGGAGGGGGGGTCAGCCTGTCAGTGCTCAGACCATATGCTGCACACTGCATCAAATTGGTCTGCATGGCTGTCGTCCCAGAAGGAAGCCTCTTCTAACCATAATGCACAAGAAAGCCCACAAACAGTTTGCTGAAGACAAGCAGACTAAGGACATGGATTACTGGAACCATGTCCTGCGGTCTGATGAGACCAAGATAAACTTATTTGGTTCACAGGAATCAGACGAACAGAAGTCGTTTGACAAACACCCGAAAGAACACGTAATACCAATCTTCTCCGAAGGAAGACCCTGCTGTCGGTACGTCTGGTTAAACTACGTCACACGTCGTATACCAGACTCGTGACTGTCCGACTGGGGGGGAGGTGGGGAAGTTGGAGACGTCGTTACGACCGTCGTGAGTATGTAGATAATAGGTTTCTGTTGGTGACCTATACTGTGACTCGTGCACGTGAGTTGAAGAAACCAACTGGTACCACTCCGGACAAGACTCACCTTGGATAGGACAATTTGACGGCACACCAGAACCGGTGGCACGGCGTCGAGTCAAAGTCCCAGAACCGTTAGAAGAATATCGGATCCGTTAGAAAT
>BLSH010372761.1:899843-915563 GCA_018402905.1 Glandirana rugosa | reverse complement strand
GCTCCAGAAGATTTACCCCCCCCCCCCCCTTCATGACCAGGTTGTTTTTTTTTGCACTGCTATACTTTAACTGACAATTGCGCGGTCGTGTGACGTTGTACCCAAATAAATTTGATGTCCTTTTTTCCCACAAATAGAGCTTTCTTTTGGTGGTATTTGATTACCTCTGCAGTTTTTATTTTTTGCCCTTTAAACAAAAAAATGCGGACAATTAAAAAAAACACAATATTTTTTACTTTATGCTATAAAACATTCCCAATAAAAAAATGTAAAAAAAATAAAATGTTTTATCATTTTAGGCCAATATGTATTCTGCTACATATTTTTGATAACAAAATCCCAATAAGTGTATATTGATTGGCTTTCGCAAATGTTATAGTGTCTATAAACTATGGGACATATTTATGGAATTTTTTTTTTTACTAGTAATGGCTGCAATCAGCGATTAAGAGCGGGACTGCGATATTGTGCCAGACAATTCGGACACCTAACTGATACTTTTTGGGGACCAGTGACACTAATAAAGTGATCAGTGCTAAAAATATGCCCTGTCACTGTACTAATGACATTGGCAGGGAAGGGGTTAAACATCAGGGGCGAAACAGGTTAACTGTGCGCCTAGCCAGTGTTTGTGCACTGTGGGGGAGGTGCTCTTACTAGGGGAAGGCAATGATCCGTGTCTCTGCTTTGCAGGTACACAGGATCAATGCTTTTCCTACTGACAGAATGGTGATCTGCCTTGTTTACATAGGCAGATCGCTGTTCTGGCTGTCTGACTAATGATTGTCGGGTGCCAGCGGACATTGAGCCTGCAGTGCCTACAGATCAGCTCCCGCTGTGTGTATAATCACAGTGGGAGCGAGCGGGAGTGCAGGATCACGTACTATGAGTCACCTTGCCGCCATATTGGCAAGCGGTTAAAGTGTTATTAAACCCACAACAGTAAAATCAGTGTGTATATGCAGTAAAGCATGTTTGTTATACTCACTGTAGAAGTAGGTTAATCCTCTGCATTGTGTTTAAAGGCTGTTTGATCCTGTTTGCACAGATCCTCCCCTCCCTGCACTGTCCCCCTGGACAAGTCCGTATAAGACAGAGCCTTTGGAGTCAGGCTGCGCATGCTCAGTTTGGTATGTATTGCTAGAGATTTTTTTTTTTTTTTTTTTTTTTTTTAGGAGGGTGCATGTGATAAGCACAGGGCCAATCAGCACTGTCTAGACAGGCAGTCAGGGGCCCTGCAGCCAAATAGGACAGCTCAGTGCAGTGTGAAAACTCCTGCTACAAACTTTAACCAGACACTGATAGAAGTCACAAGACTGCTATATACTGCTGATGGGAAAAGGTATTTAGCAGTTTATATTTACTAAAATAATTTCATTTCCATGTTCTGTGTACTGTGGGAGACCAGATATAGTGAATGCATGGTCCTGGGTTTAGTAACACTTTAAATACCACCAATAAAACGCTGTATCAGTCACAAAACATTATATAAAATTATTTGGGTACAGGGCTGCATGATGGATTAATTGTCAAACTACCACAGCACAGAAAACTGAAAATGGCCTGGTAATGATGGGGGATTACAGGCTGGTACACAATGGGTTAAACAGTTTATAACCAGCAGGGATAGAAGCAGGGTGGCAGTTTGCCAGGGTATTGCTGCGTTCTTTTAACCACTTCAGCCCCGGAAGGATTTGCCCCCTTCCTGACCAGAGCACTTTTTGCGATTCGGCACTGCGCCACTTTAACTGATAATTGTGCGGTCGTGCGACATTGTACTCAAACAAAATTGATGTCCTTTTTTTCCCCACAAATAGAACTTTCTTTTGGTGGTATTTGATCGCCTCTGTGGTTTTTATTTTTTGCATTATAAACAAAAAAACAGCAACATTTTTGAAAAAAAAAAAAACAATATTTTTTACTTTTTGCTATAATACATATTCAAAAAAATATATATAAAAAAACAAATGTATTTGTCAGTTTAGGCCAAAATGTATTCTGCTACATATTTTTGGTTTGCGCAAAAGTTATTGTGTCTACAAACTATGAGAATTGATTTATGCCATTTTTATTAGTTATTTATTTTTTTACTAGTAATGGCGGCGCTCTGCGATTTTTATCTGGACTGCAATATTGGGGACAGATCGGACATTTTTGACACTTTTTTGGGACCAATGACATTTATACAGCGATCAGAGATAAAAATAGCCACTGATTACTGTATAAATGCCACTGGCATGGAAGGGGTTAACACTAAGGGGACTCTATGGGGTTAAATGTGTTCCCTCACTGTGTTCTAACTGTATGGGGGCTGGGCTGGCGGGGGCATGACAGATCTCACTGTTCCCGATTACAGGCATCAGCTGATCACTGTCATGCTGCCTGTCAGAACGGGAAACCGCCATGTTTACATCTATGGTTCCCTGTTCTGCCTCTACAGTAGGCGATTGCGGGTCGTCGGCGGACATCGAGCTGCGGCTGTGCGAATCGCCGTTTATATACGTAATTCGCGCTACGCTGTCACTCTGCAGCAGTAAAAGAACGCAAGCTGGTCGGCAAACGGTAAATTCACAAATTTAGCCCAAAGATTGGGAATCCATAGGTGTGCGCAGCCTATTGCATTAGGGTGTGCACCACAAGAGATAGGTGTCAGTAGTTTATTTTTATTTTTGCAATTTTGTTTTTTTATTCTTTTTTACAATATTATATTTTATTTTATTTTTTTACAATTTTTTTTTTTAGGAGCCCTGCTAGGGGGGCTTTGATGAAATATCAGGGGTCTAACCAGACCCCTGATGTATCACTTTTGAGATAGAGAAAGAGACTGAGGACAGAGATTCCCCAGTCCCTTTCTCTGCAGCCAGGCAGCAGGGGGAATCTGCACAGTACAGGGTGATTAGGGTGTGCCCGGGCACACCTGCCACCCTATGTGCGCACACCTATGTCTGATTAGTATATAAAGAAGGGTGACAAGCAATGTGACTTACCATTGACGCAGTGCGATAAGTCATCTTTGTGTGATAATACATACATGCCATTTACATTCCCATACTGCTGGATGCAAGTCGTCCTGACTTTTTCAGTAACTTTAAACATGAAAGCAGTCGCTTAGTGAATTAGGGCCCTTTGCTTTTCGCCCCAATGTCAGGAAAAGCTGTATATCTGGATTATGGAATGGATTGGGATTTGTGCATCCTTTGAAGTTTCCTAGTGGTGCGTTATGTAAAGTATTACACGACGGCTTTGGAAAATGCAAAAACTCTTCTTGAGAGGTTTCATGTCATTTCGGAGATACGCCACCGAATAATCCTAACCTCACCTTTGACAGTTATGTCTAACCGCTTGATGCTTTGTTCTCTAGAAAGAAAAATGATCTGTAATCAGTATTCATTCGGTCTTCCACATTACCGTAGTTCAGGACTTGCAGGGTCGAGCTGCACTCTCAGCACATTTAAAATAGCAAGCAACAGGAAGACCCATTCTCTATTAATGCACTGTACTAAAATAAATGAGAAAATCCTTTACCTTATGAATAATAGTTTAAAATGCATCAAAAACAAATCAATAAAAAAAATACATATTTCAGCATAATGTAACCTGCAAGGTGTCTAATTTACAGACGCATAATCTGTGATATATTCATGAAATAGACAAGAATCTATCGAAATATATGATAACTCGATCCATGATCCTGTCAATTAAAGTATTGTAAATGAAAAATGGGCAAAGCATATCCTTCTATAGCGGGGGGTCAGCAACCTGTAGATCGCAGCCAGGTGACTGGTAGATCGCGGTTTGGGTTTGCTGACCGCCATCCCAGAGCATCAGACAGAGTGCAATGCAGAGGGACTGCTTGTAAAGTTGGAGCTGTAGTAGGGATCAAGAGCCACATAAGATGTGTTTTTACGACCCCCGTCCAAACCGCATCCCCTTTAGCTGCATTGACCAGGGGTGTACAAATGTCACAGCCACAGCAGGAATTATCCACCCTGCCATGGTTGGTGGGTGTAGCACCTGCCAAGTGTGACCCATTCAAGTGAATGAGGTCGCTCTGCAAGTGGCCTGCAACCTTGTGCAGTACAGCAAGCAAGGGGTTAAAGCAGGCAGAGTTGTGTTGCTTTATCACCACCTGCTTTTACCCTGCAGAAGTTTGCAGAGTGGACCCATTTAATTGAATTGGCAATTGGTCATGATTGGCAGGCGGTAGCACCCACCAAAAGCAACCGGGGGGTTTAATTCCTGCTACAGCATGTGTACACCTTTGGCTGCTGCCTCAGCAGCTAAAGGGGGTAGGGATTGGGGGGTGGTAAACTCAACCGCATGCCCTAAGAGTGCTGCTGTCAAATGCAACTAAGGGCTCATTCACAAGTGCAGCGGGTACTGCTGCTCCTCTAAAACGTGATCTGAGTTTGACAGGTGGTGTTTGACAGGTGGTGAGGTGGCGATATGTTGTCTCCTCACCACCTGATTTAAACCCATGATTGCCGTGCAATGCACGTGATTGCGACATGGTAGTATAGCAATTAGAGGTTTAAATCAGGAGTGAGGAGGCGACACAGTGCCTGGTGATCTTTGACTTCTCCCATGTGTCTCAGGTAGATCATCTCCACCTCTTAGAGGTTGCCTACCCCTGTTCTAGAGGTCATGTGATCACTTATAAGAGAAAATTATATTTATACTGTTTTTTAATTAATATATATATATAGCGGGTAAAATAAGTATTGAACACGTCACCATTTTTCTAGGTAAATCTATTGGTAGAGGTGCTATCAACATTGAATTTTCACATGTTGGTAACAACCCATGCAATCCATAATACAAAGACACCAAAACAAATCAGTTCAGAAATCAAGTAATGTACTTCGTACAAAATCCTTTGTTGGTAATGACAGCATCAAGATGCCTCCTGTATGGAGAAACGAGTCGCATGCGTTGCTCAGGTGTGATTTTGGCCGATTCTTCCACACAAACAGTCTTCAAATCTTGAAGGTTCCATGGGCCTCTTCTATGAATTCTGATCTTTAGTTCTTTCCATAGATTTTCTATTGGATTCAAGCCAGGGGATTGGCTGGGCCATTCTAGCAGCTTTATTTTCTTTGAAACCAATTGAGTGTTTCCTTGGCTTTGTGTTTGGGATCTTTGTCTTGCTGAAATGTCCACCCTCATTTCATCTTCATCATCCTGGGAGATGGCAGCAGATTTTTATCAAGAATGTCTTGGTACATTTTTCCATTCATCCTTCATTCAGTGACATGAAGTTTGCCCATACCGTATGCTGAAAAACAGCCCCACACCATGATGTTCCCACCCCCAAACCTCACTGTTGGTATGGGGGGTGTTTTTGGGGGTGATGTGCAGTGCCATGTGATCTCCAAACATGGTGTGTATTATGGCATCCATAGAGTTTAATTTTGGTCTCATCTGACCAGACCATATTCTCCTGGTATTTCACGGTACAGTTGCCACCTCATCCCTTTAAACCCAAACACATATTAATTACGCAAGTTCTGTGGCTGATTAAGATTATAATTAAACTTTTCTGCATTAAATTAGCCTCACAACCGGTGTAATTCTAATGTGTTCGGGTTTAAAGGGATGAGGTGGCAACCCTATTTCACAGACTTGTCCAAATGTTGTGCAGCAAACTTTAAACAAACTTCAACCTGCTTTTTCTTCAGCAATGGAGTCTTGTGTGGTGAGCGTGCATACAGGCCATGGCGGGCGAGTGCATTACTTATTGTTTTCTTTGAAACAATTGTACCTGCGGATTCCAGGTCTTTCTGAAGCTCTCCACAAGTGGTCCTCCTTGGCTCCTGGACAACTCTTCTGATAATTATTTTCACTCCTCTGTAAGAAATCTTGCGAGGAGCACCTGGTCGTGGCCAGTTTATGGTGAAAGTATTTTTTTTCCACTTACAGATTATGGCCCCAACAGTGCTCACTGGAACATTCCGAAGTTTAGAAATTCTTCTGTAACCAATGCCATCAGTATGTTTTGCAACAATAAGGATGCAAAGGTCTTCAGAGAACTCTTTGCTTTTACCCATTATGAGATGTTTCTTGTGTGACACCTTGGTAATGAGACACCTTTTTTATTCTGAACCAGCTGATATTAATTTGCATTAACAAGGGGCAGGGTTGCTTTCTAATTACTGATAGATTTCAGCTGGTATCTTGGCTTTCCATGCCTTTTTGCACCTCCCTTTCTTCAGGTGTTCAATACTTTTTCCCTGTGTCATTCCATTTTATCACACATAACTTAATTTCTAAATTTTTTTGTCTTGGTGTCTTTGTATGTATGGATTGCATGGTTTGTTACTGACATGTGGTGAACATTTCATGACAATAGCACCTTTAGAAATCTATTTACCTAGAAAAATGGTGACGTGTTCAATACTTATTTTACCCGCTGTATATGCACACACACAAACATGTTCCTTGCATTTCCTGTTTAAATTGAATGGGTTGTTTTACAAGTTGAGGCTTCACACCTTTCTCGTTCACCCCCTTCCTGCCCAGGCCAATTTTCAGCTTTCAGGCCTCATACACACGGGCGTATCTAAAAAAATAAACAAAACGTCGGGTCCGACGTCAAGGAAAAAAAGTAGACGTTTTTCGGCGTTATGCATTGGCGTTTTTGAGCGTTAGTGAGCGTCGGCGTCAATAGGCGTTTTTTTAAAAAAATCATCCCTCTGCTATTTTTCAACCTAAAAACGTCGGTGTCAAAAAACGCTGGAAAACGCCGGTACAATATTAGGTGGCGTTTGTTGGCGTTAGTTGGCGTTTGTTGGCATATTGTGGCGTCGGCGTCAAAAAACGTCAAAACGTTACAGCCTCAGAACGCGATGGCCATGGGTTCTACTTTCTGCTCACTAACGCCGACGCCACCTACAGCTCAGAAACGCCGACGTTTTTATGGGGCCATTGACTAACATGGAGAGCTGCAAAAAACTCCAGAAAACGCCGGCGTCAAAAAACGTCCGTGTGTATGAGGCCTCAGCGCTGGCACGTTTTGAATGACAATTGTGCGGTCACTGTACCCATATGAAGTTTTTATTATTTTTTTTCACAAAAATAGAGCTTTCTTTGAGTGCTATTTAATCCCTGCTGCTTTCTTTATTTTTTGCAAAATAAATGAAAAATAAAAATGAAAAGTTTGAAAAGAAAGCACGCTTTTCTTTGCTTTTTTTAGTAACATTTTGCAAATATATCTTTCTTCATACATTTAGGCCAATGCATACTGCTACATTTCTTATAGAGTTATAGAGTCCATAATGGTATATATATATATGAACATTGATCAATCCTGTTCTACTGATGGACTATCTCATTTCTTGAGGCCTGAAAAAGCCAGGACAGCCCAAATGACCCCTTTCTGGAAAGTAGACAGTCCAAGGTATTTAGTAAGAGGCATGACACATTTTTTTAACATTGCAGTCCTGCTATAAGTTGCTGATCACCGCCGTTACTAGTAAAAAAATAAATAAATAAATAAATAAAAATCTCATCGTTTGCAGACGCTATGACTAGGGATTGATTTACTAAAGCTGGAGAGTGCAAAAAACGGTGCAGCTGTGCATGCTAGCCAATCAGCTTCTAACCTCAGCTTGTTCAATCAAGCTTTGACAATAAAACCTTGAAGCTAATTGGTTTCTGTGCAGAGCTGCACCAAATTTTGCACTCTTTAGTAAATCAACCCCTATAACTATTGCGCAAACCAAACAGTATGGCCTCATACACACGGACGTTTTTTGACGCCGGCGGTTTCTGGCGTTATTTGCAGCTCTCCATGTTAGTCAATGGCCCCATAAAAACGTCGGCGTTTTTGAGCTGTAGATGACGTCGGTGTTAGTGAGCTGAAAGTAGAACCCACAGCCATCGTGCTCTGAGGCTGTAACGTTTTGGCATTTTTTGACGCCGACGCCACAATATGCCAACAAACGGCAACAAATGCCACCTAATATTATACCGGCGTTTTCCGGCGTTTTTTGACGCTGACGTTTTTAGGTTGAAAAATAGCAGAGGGATGATATTTAAAAAAAAAAACGCCTATTGACGCCGACGCTCACTAACGCTCGAAAACGCTCAAAAACGCTGATGCATAACGCCGAAAAACGCCGACTTTTTTTCCTTGACGTCGGGACCAACGTTTTGTTTATTTTTTTAGAAACGTCCGTGTGTATGAGGCCTAAATGCTTATTGGGATTTTTTTTACCAAAAACATGTAGATGAATACATATTGGCCTAAATTGATAAAGAAATTAGACTTTTTCAATTATTTTTATTGGATATGTAAAAAATATTGTTTTTTTTTTTTCAAAATTGTCAGTCTTTTTTTTGTTTATAGCTCAAAAAATAAAAAACAGAGACTTGATCAAATACCACCATTTGCGGGGAAAAAAGGATAAGGATATGTTTTATAACAGAAAGTAAAAAATATTGTTTTTTTTTTCAAAATTGTCAGTCTTTTTTTTTATATAGTTTACATCGCAAAAAAAAAACAAAAACGCAAAGGTGATCAAATACCACCAAAAGAAAGCTCTATTTGTGGGGGAAAATGACGTACATTTTATTTGGGTACAGCATCTCACGACTGCGCAATTGTCAGTTAAAGTAATGAGGTGCCGTATTTCAAAAGATGGCCTGGTCATGAAACCACACTGCACAATTTTGTGTTAGGCACATCGGGGCGCCATTATGAATTAAAGGCACTGCCACAGGCATGCAAAGAGATGTACATTTACTGTGCTCTGCGGGAGCGCGTGCGATTTTGCATCAAATGTGAACCTAACCTTATACATGACTTCAATGCATGCTGGCTTTTCACTGATCCACAGCCAGAGTGCACTGAATAGTCTGAGTATTTACCACGGAATAAGCGTTGCCCAGCGGTAGACATAAATATCTGTCAATAAATGTGTCATCTGCAATTGGCAGCAACATCGCATTTTCTGGTTGCCCTTGTAAGATGTATATCTTGGCAGGCAGTATGGCAGAATTTAAGAAAGAGCCCAGTGACACTTAATGAAACCGACTACTTTCAAATGCATTAGTGACAACACAGAAATGACTTTGAGGGTGATAAATACATACGGGTCAATGCAATCTTGTTGTATGCAAATAAGGACAGATGTTAGCAGTTCTGCAGAGATAAAATCACAGTGCACTCAAGACTCATCAGAGATTTGATGTTGGTTACACTTAACCACTTCCATGCCGCTGAAAGTCATACGACAACCTGGACTTTGAGTGGATACACGGAAATTCGCCCTGGGACTTTATATGAGGTGAGCACCATTTGCCACTAGTAACAAAGTAACAGGAGTATGCACAGTTTGAACATTTATTGAATAATGATCTTACATACATGGATAGCATAACAATTGCTGAGCCAATAAAAAAGTACAAATTTGCAATGATACATATAAATAGCATACAGTATGCACAGGCATCTAACAAGCCGACGCGTTTCGCAAGACATGGCTCGCTTCCTTAGGGGTGGATGCGTGTGTGATGTATCTATAATAAACAAAAAAGATGTATAACACAATACTGGCTGTTAAGGTAAATGGTAAGAGGGTCTAGGGGTAAGAGACCCCATACTCACCATCAGGCAAAACAAAATGCCAATTTGCTGAAATCCAAAAAGGTGGTAGCAATGGATGTGTGGCACGGGAGCCAACCAGAACGAGCACCAGGGGACAACCGGAGGGCAGACATGGCATGGGTGAGATTGTGTGACCCTAGAGGTTCCACCTTGTCCAAATAGGTGTCAGCGGTAACATAAATATATATTGTAATAGTAATTGCTATAGTAGCAGAGTAAACATTGAATAGTATATAAGATTATATATATATATGGTTACATATGTGCACGGCCTGGTCTAAAAATGAGATGGACATGGAGACTGATAGGTATGTGTGAGGGGGATAAAAAGGAAGGAGGTGTTTTGGATAATGTGACCCTGGAGGTTGCACCTTGTCCAGATAGATGTCAGTTGTAGCAAAAATATATAAAGTAATAATAGTGATGGGCAATTTTTGTGAGCCTGTGCGAATTCTAGCCTCAGTTTCCTGTTCTTAGCTGACAGGAGTGTGATCTTCTGCTGCTGTAGCCCATCTGCCTCAAGGCTCGATGTGTTGTGCTTTCAGAGTTGGTATTCTGCATACCTTGGTTGTAACGAGTGGTTATTTGAGTTACTGTTGCCTTTCTATCATCTGGAACCAGCCTGCCCATTCTCCTCTGACCTCTGACATCAACAAGGCATTTTTCTCCCCACAACTGCCGCTCACTGGATATTTTCTCTTTTTAAGACCATTCTCTGTAAACCCGAGAGATGGTTGTGCATGAAAATCCCTGTAGATCAGCAGTTTTTTTAAATACTCAGACCAGCCCGTCTGTCACCAAAAACCTTGCCACGCTCAAAGTCACTTAAATTCCCTTTCTTCCCCATTCTGATGCTCAGTTTGAACTTCAGCAAGTCGTCTAGATGCCTAAATGCATTGAGTTGCGGCCATGTGATTGGCTGATTAGCAATTTGTGTTACCAAGCAATTGAACAGGTGTACCTAATAAAGCCCAAGCTGGCCCAATGTAAGTGTGTATAAAATACTATACCTGGAATTTTTTCTTTAAGGCTGCTTTCACACTGGAGAGTTTTACAGACGTTATTTAGCTAAAAATAGCACCTGTAAAGCGCCTCAAAAGTCCCCCCAAAATCCACCCCAATGTGAAAGCCCTGAGCGCTTTCACACTGGGGCGGTGCGCTAGCAGGACGTTACAAAAAGTCCTGCAAGCAGCATCTTTGGGGCGGTGAGGGGAGCGGTAATATACCGCTCCTCTACTGCCCCTGCCATTGAAATGCATGGCAAGCGCTGCCGAAGCGGTTGCACACCGCCTCGGTAGCGCTGAGCGCTGGCATTTTTAACCCCTTTTTAACCCCTTGTGGGGGGTTAAAAGCGCGGCGCTCCCGCCTCCATAGCGGAGCCCTATCTCTGGTAAAACTCCGCTAAAACTAGCGGGGTTTTACCGCGACCACGGGTACCGCTCCAGTGTGAAAGTAGCCTTACCAGTAACAGACTTTTAAGTCTAAGCAAGGCTCTACCAAGAATGTAAGTAAAAGCTTCCAGAACAGTGGGGAGCTCTCTGTCTGTCACATTATGATGTCATCGTTCCCCATTGCAATGCTCACACACAACAGTTATATGTCCATGTTTCATGCTGTTACAGTATTTCTTATAAAGGACCAATATTTACAATTGGACTGCGCTATCATAGCCAGCAGTATCCATTATGATTAGCAGAGGACATAAAAATGGAATAAAAATTTCGAGCAGTCCGTAAAAAATTTTTGGTTTGACGATCGCGGATGGTGCGTTGGTTGCAGCTGCACAGTGCTGCTTCAGACCCCCGGGGCTCTTGTTATGCCTCAGGCTGAGGGAGCTCAGACACCCGCTGATTTTAGGAAGCAGTCTGACGGATTTAAGCATAGCTTGTGATAACCCTGGAGGATGATAATGAGCATGTGTGATTGTCGTGGTGTGCGTTGCACAGATTTTCCAATGTGAATTAAAGGGGAATTGGTGTTTGTTTTTTATTTTTATTTTTTATGGAGAGCCTGTCATGATAACAAAAAGGCTTTAACTACTTCCTGACCAGAGCACTTTTTGCGATTCGGCACTGCGTCACTTTAACTGAAAATTGCGCAGTCATGCGACGTTGTACCCAAGCGAAATTGACATCATTTTTTTCCCCACAAATAGAGCTTTCTTTTGGTGGTATTTGATCACCTCAGCAGCTTTTAATTTTTTGCACTATAAACAAAAAAAGAGACCATTTTGGGAAAAAAAACAATATATTTTACTTTTTGCTATAATACATATCCAAAAAAAAAACCTAATATTATTCATCAGTTTTGGCAGATATATATATTCTTCCTCATATTTTTGATAAATAAAATTGCAAAAAGCGTATGTTGATTGGTTTGCGCAAAGTTGCCGCATTTACAAACCATGAGAATTCATTTATGGCTTTTACTTTTTTTTTATACTAGTAATGCCAGCGATCTGCAATATTGGGGTGGACAAATCGGACATTTTTGACACTTTTTTGGGACCATTGACATTGATCAGATCTAAAAATAGCCACTGATTACTGTATAAATGTCACTGGCAGGGAATCCTTGCTAGATTGACCTTCAGGGGACAATCTAGGGGTTAAGAGTGTTCCCTCATTGTGTTCTAACTGTGTGGGGGCTGGGCTGCCAGGGGCATCCCTATGACCCATCCCCCATCCCAATTATGTGGTCATGTAACACTGTACCCAAACCATATTTTTATAATTTTGTTCACACAAATAGAGCTTTCTTTTGGTGGTGTTTACTCACCACTGGATTTTTTATTTTTTGCTAAATAAACGAAAAAACTGAATTTTTTAAAAAAAAAGAACACGTTTATCTTAGGTTCTGTTATAAAATTTTGCAAATAAATAATTGTTCTTCACAAATTTAGGCCGAAATGTATTCTGCTACATTTCTTTGGTGACAATAACCCAAATCAGTGTATATTATTTACTCTGTAGGAAAGTTATAGCATCTACAAACTAGTACTGGTGGTATATATCTGAAAATTGTTCAATCCTGATGTACTGACGATCTCAATTCTTGAGGCCCTAAAATGCCAGGACAGTACATATACCCCCCCAAATTACCCATTTTTGAAATGTAGACAGTCCAAGGTATTTAGTAAGAGGCATGGCACTTTTTTTTAAATATAATATATCCATAATTTTTTAGAAAAAAAAGAAATTATTCTTTTATTTTTATACTGTCATTAATGCAGTACAGCGTTATCATATAACAGCTGTGGCGGTAATCAGGGACACTGTTGACAGTATAAAAAAAAAACATTTAATTTTTTTTTTTAACACACTTTGACCAGAGTAATATAATGTTACCATAGTAACATTGTACTACTCTGGGGAAGTGATTAGAATTTTTCTTTTACACATTATGTTTGCATATAGCAATGCATTTAATTGCTATAAGCAAGCATTTTACTGAATGAAATTGATTGGTTCAGTTTGTTTTGTTGTGATTAGCTGTAATTGGCCACAGCTGATCACATGGCACAGATGGGATGTGATTAGCCCAGTCTGTACCATGGGATCAGTGTGACCAATCGCAGCTAGCACGGTGTTTGATTGCTCGGTTCTCAGTACAGAGGCGCCAGGGGACAGATGCAGCATCGGACCAATACTACAGCCACCTAGGTAAGTATAATTCTGCAAAAAAAACCAAACCCATATTTCTCCTTTAATAGTGAAATACTAGTTGCCAGATTTTTTTTTTCAATTTGTATTTCTATAGCGCTTTTCTCCCTGGGGACTTAAAGTGCTTAGCAGTAGAGGTATGTCCATAGGGGCTCCTGGGGCAGCGCCCCACCAGTTTGTGTCACAGTCCCGCAGTCTCACCAATGTGGCAGTCCTGCTAAAAATCGCTGGTCACCACCATTACTAGTAAAAATGTCATAAATCTAGCCCAGATTTTGTAAACTCAATAACTTTTGCGTAAACCAATCAATATACACTTATTGGGATTTTTTACCAAAAACATGAAGCAGAATACATATTGGCCTAAATTGATAAAGAAATTTGATTTTTTAAATGTTTTCATTTATAACACAAAAAATAAAAACCGCCGTGGTGATCAAATACCACCAAAAGAAATCTCTATTTGTGGGGTAAAAAAGGACATCAATTTTATTTGGGTACAACGTAGCACAGCCGCACAATTGTCAGTTAAACTAACGCAGTGCCATATTGCACAAAATGTCCTGGTCATTAAAATCTTCTGGGACTGAAGTGGTTAAAGCTGGACACTTATTTATTAAAAATGTAAAACATGCCATATTCAGTAAGGCTGATATTGAAACCCTTAACCCCTTAGCCAGGTTCCAAAAAAGATGGTTGGAACAGAGTGGGTGGAGTCTATAAGGGGTGGGTGGGGCTTCTGAGAAGTGAGATGGGTCAAAAAGGAAGGGCAGGGTCTGGCTATCTTAAAACTTCACCAGCTGCCAGTGTAGGGTTGCCACCTTTTCTTCAAGTGAAACCCGAACGCTTTAGTGGCGCACAGCAATTTTTTTTAATAGTATGATCTATGTATATATTTTGTTATTAAATAACATTTCTATTCATATGAAGTTAATAACAAGAGTTCCGATTTACATCTAAATCCACAGAGCTCCCCTTTTACATCTGAACTCGCAGAGTTCCCTCTCACTGTAAGGGGGGACTCTGCAGACTCTGATGTAAGGGAGAACTCTGGGGACTCTAACATAAGGGATGCTCCGTGAACCCTGATTTAAGGGGGAACACTGAGAACTGAGGTGCAGATCGAGCCCTCTATCCTCTCCAATCAGTGTGGGGGTGGAAATAACTGTTAGTGCTAGCTTTGGGCAGTGTGAAAGAGAGTGTAACAGAAACTCTCAGCTTAGACAACTGCAGCCAGCAACCCTGCTGGGAAGCCATAGTCCAGTCTGAATAATATGTCAAGGTTTCAGGCAGTCTAAAACCTGGACGCATTATTCCAAACCCGAACTGGCCGGGTGAATCCCGGACAGGTGGCAACCCTATGCCACTTGTACTTAGAAATTGAGGCAGCCATCTTGGGCACATTCAGTTGAGCTAATTAACCTACCAGTATGTCCTTGGAGTTGGGAGGCGCGCTGTTGACTGAGAGTTTAGTTCTGCTTTAAGAACTAAAATACTTACAGTAGATATAGAAAAAAAATTGCCCCCTTCAAAATAATCACTTTTTGTTGCTTTGAAGCCTGACAGACACATTTTTATTTTATCCAGCTGTATTTACTCATACTGATAACATCCAAGTGAAAGATATAACACCAACATGCCAGAAAAAGGATCACCCCCTTGTGTCAGTATTTTGTTGAACCACCTTTTGCTTTATTTCCAGCCTTTAGTCTGTTGGGATTTGTCTCTCCTAACTTTGCTCATCTAGACTTTGCAATATTTGCCCGCTCTTCTTTGCAGAACTGCTCAAGTTCAGTTAAATTTGATGGTGACCATTTGTGGACTGCAGTCTTCAGGTCATTCCACAGATTTTCAATGGGGTTTAAGTCTGGGCTCTGTCTAGGCCATGCAAGGACATTCGCCTTCTTCTCCTTCAACCACTGTGTGCTCATTGTTGCTGTGTGCTTTGGGTCATTGTCAGGTTAGAAGGTGAACCTTCTTCCCATTGACAACTTTCTGGCAGAGGGCAGCAGACTTTACTTAAGAATTTGATGGTATTTTGTCCCATCCATTTTCCCTTCTATCCTGACAAGTGCTCCAGTCCCTGTTGCAGGGAAACACCCCAATAACAGGATATTACCCCCACCCACATAACAGGATATTACCCCCCCCCCATAAATGGGATATTACCCCCCATAACAGGATATTATCACCCCCATAACAGGATATTACCACCCCCATAACAGGATATTACTCCCCCATAACAGGATATTACCCCCCATAACAGGATATTACCACCCCCCATAAAAGGATATTACTCCCCCCATAACAGGATATTACCCCTCCTATAGCAGGATATTACCCCCCCATAACAGGATATGACCACCCACCGTAACAGGATATTACCACCCCCATAATAGGATATTACCATACCCCCCACCATTATAGGATAATACCCCCACCATTATAGGA
>BLSH010372761.1:874640-893195 GCA_018402905.1 Glandirana rugosa | reverse complement strand
TTTTGCCCCCCCCCCCCCCCATGTTGTTCCAATAATAAGAGATTGTTGGATGTGTTCATAAGACATGAGAAAAGTCCCCCACTGGATGATCACAACTCTTGATGGCTTCTTATCAGGGCCGGATTAAGAGTGTCATGTGCTTGGTGCTGAGGATTTTGGTGGACCTTTTATTGGGCACCATTCTGCGTTTCCAAGAGCCTGTGCTGGCGTGTGCCCAAGCTCACAAGGGCACAACCGCACAGGCATAACACTAGGGAAGGCTGGCATTTGGTTTGCCAGGTTTCCATAAGGGCTGTGCATCGGCGTGAACTCTGAACTGAAAGAGTGCAGCCACACAGGCCTAACACTATGGAAGCCCCAAATATCTGTAAGAGCCCTGCATTGACATGCCCCAGGCTTCCATTAGGACTGCTCATGCGGCGACCATTATCAACCCCACCACCCTGCCCAGGCGGTGCATGTGGAACACAGGGCCCATCGGTGAGATCTCTCCCCGTTGGCCCATTGCCTTCCACGAGCAGTCTGTTCTTTTTGGGTGGCTGGGCCTATATAAGGTAGGGGCCTGGAGCTGCAGCTCCAATAGCCCCTACGTTAATCCAGCCCTGCTTCTTATGGATGTCGGTCTTTAGACATCTTTTTTGGCCGGCACAGGATGATGCATCAGCCAGTCATCCCGGCACACTGAGTCTGTACCGTCGCAGTTCAATACAAGACTGTTTACAAGCTTTGTAATTCATTTATATGATTATATAACTGGATTATTTGAGGGTATTATCCCTGGATTTGAAGATGAGCCAACTGTTGGAGTCAGAAAGAAGTCTCAGATCAAATCACTTTTTGTTAATTATCAACATCAATGAGAGATCTGCCTATCTCTGGGCTCCCTTTGGCTATCATATTGTATTATTTAAATGAGAAATGTTGATGTCAATATAGTAAAGAGTGATCCATGAATATAAAATTCCATTAAAGGGGTCACATGCATGCATAAAGGACGTAATAATACGTGATCGCCATGTACCTGGCACTGTTCTCTTAAAACCTCCTTATTAAAAATATTCCCAATTACTTTTTGTATGTTCGGCATTGGGGTGGATTTATCATCAGTCACAGGCAAATTGCCTCTCCCTTTGGAGATTTTCTGCTTTGCATAGATTACATCCTATCAGAACGGAACAGTAGCAATCATAAATAATAAATCAAATAAAACACAGCAACGCTTAAGATGAAGCTCCCCTGTCACTGGTAAATGGTGTCTTTAAAATATAATGTATTAAAATTTAAACATGAAAAAATTTAAACGTTTTCACATTCCCAAACACGAGCTATACTTTCATTTTCTGATGTTTTATTTAAATGTAATTGCCTAATCAATCATGGGAGATCTTTTTTTTTCTATCCTCAAAATGACTGAACTTTAATCTTAAGTTATAAAGTGGTTATAAAGCCAGAAGGTTTCTCTTACCTTAACCACTTCAGCCCCGGGTTGGTTTTACCCCCTTAATGACCAGGCCATTTTTTGCGATACGGCACTACGTTGCTTTAACTGACAATTGCGCGGTTGTGTGACGTTGTACCCAAATATAATTGACATCCTTTTTTTCTCACAAATAGACTTTCTTTTGGTGGTATTTGATCACCTCTGCAGTTTTTATTTTTTGGTAATGGCGGCCATCAGTGATTTTTAGCGGGACTGCGACTTTGCGGCGGACAAATCTGACCCTAAGTGACGCTTTTTTAAAAAAAAATGCACTGATCACTGTATAAATGACACTGGCAAGGAAGGGGTTAACATCAGGGGCGATCAAGGGGTTAAATGTGTTATTTGCTAGTGTTTTCTAACTGTGCGGGGGATAGACAATCTCTGTGTACTTCCCTGTCAGAACAGGGATCTGCCTTGTTTACATAGACAGATCCCCGTTCTGCCTCTGTGGAGCGATCTCGGGTGGCCAGCGGACATTGGGTCTGCTGGACCCGAGGATTGGCTCCCCCTACATGCAGCACCCGTGCCCACAGTATCTATTACACGGAGCAACGTACAGGTACATTGTTTCGCGCAATAGAGCCTCCCTGCTGCAGTATATATGCGGTGCCCAGTCTTTAAGTGGTTAATGCATTACATGCTTTGGGGTAAAAAGGCTTCCACTGTCTGTGTCTCCCCCACCCCACCCCCTAAACACTTAGCTGACACCACTCTCAATCCAGCACTGTCCCTTCTACCAACCCCATTCTGCTCTCTCTTTCTGCATTCATGGGTTGCCTAAGAGCAGCGGAGCCATTGGCTTCTGCTGCTGCCAGTCAAATGCAGTAAGGAGGGAAGCAAGGCCAAGCTGTCTTGTGTGTGTCAAGAGGCGCACATAGCCCAGCCCGGGATTGAGCCCGCACGAGCAAGTAACTTGCTATGGGGCCCTTGGAGAAGAGGAGGAGCCTAGAGCACCAGTGGCGGGCCTCAGAAGAGGTTTTTTTGCTCTCTCTTCCTGCATTTATGGGCTTGGCTAAGAGTAGTGGGAGCCATTGGCTTCTGCTGCTGTCAATCAAATCCAGTAATGAGGGAGAGGGGAGCAGGCCGAGACGAGCTGTGTGTGCCAATAGACGCAGACCGCCCAGCTCAGGATCAAGCCCACATGAGTACCCCAATAGCTGGTGACTTGCTATGGGGGAACTCAGAGAAGAGGAGCCTAGAGCACCAACAGGGGACCCCAGAAGAGGAGGTTCTGGCGCACTCTATGCAATATTGCACAGAGTAGATAAGCATAACATGTTTGTCTTTTTTTTTTTTAATTGTTTACAGTCACTTTAAGCCAAAACTTTAAGGCCCCTTTTTACACTGCCGCGACTTGAAAGTCGTGCGATTTTGACGTGATTCTGTGGGCGCGATTTTGTCGCGATTTTGATTAGATTTTGACACGGTTTCAGGGAATGCCTGTGCAAACTTGAGGTCTATGGACCTCAACTCGCATGAAAGTCGGACCAAAGTAGTGCAGGGACTACTTTGAAGTCGACACGACTTGAAGTCGTACAGATATGAATGGTTGTCATTGGGGAAAGACTTGTCATGAACTTTGCAGTCTAAAGTCGCAGGACAAGTCGCATAAGTGTGAAGGGGGCCTAAAGGCTTTTAACATTTTGTGAAGACGGAACTTTTTGAATTTTTTTAGCAGTCATTAAGAATGTAGGAAAAGTGTTTTCTTACTTTCTGTTTTAAAAATGAACTATTTCAGACTAGAGCCGTGTGTCTGGGTTACATGATATTGGGAAAAGTGAACCAGTCTATTGGATGGAATGCAGTACCACACCGTGGTTTTCGTTTGAATCCACTGTAGAGAGCTCATGCCAGTTACTGACTGCAATAAACACTAGGGAGTGTATTTATAATAAAATTGCAAAGTTTTTTGTCTGGCGCCACTGCATGTGCATTCATTCTGTGTAAGTGGGGGTAAACATTGAATGTTATTAAGCTATTTTATCTCCAGGTCAAATGCTGTTCATTGATACAGAATACTGAACTTGGCAGGACACAGATCTTAACCTGCAACCTCTGCTGTGTCTGGCAGTATCTCTTCTTTCTGAGCCACCTGAGATGCTGGACAGCTTCCTGCCTGATTCCTTAGACAACCTTGCCTTTAGTCTTGTTTCAATTGAACCTTGAACCCTTTGGTCTTCCTATGAACTTACTATTTAGGCAATGCCTTTGCACTAAATAACAAGTGTTGCGCTACTAATTAGCATAATTAGCATAAAAATAAATATTAAATATGCCCAAACAACAAAAAAATGTTGTATGAAAAAAGTCCTCAGTGAGTGAGTTATGACTAATAATCCCCTAAAGAGAAAAGTTAAATAAAGTGAGAAAAATAATATTTAGTGAAAAAGTAATAAGATAGATAGTCCAGTGAAAAAGTGTCAGTCCCCTTTTAGAGGTACACACTGCCATCTTGTCCTCTTCTTCTATTAACACCAGGTTCACCCAACACCACAGTGGAGACAAGATGCAGGCTTACCAAGTAAAAAGACCCCCTTATTCAGAGTGGTCAATAATCACTGAAAGTGGTCAATCCCAAAGGCACCAATCCAAATACTGTTGTCCAGCACTGCTCCTCAGATGAAAGGCACATGTAGTATAGGCAGGTAACATCATGTTAACGTAAGCAGATAGACAAAGCACAAAAAACATGGGCACCTCAATATAGTCACCAAATCAGCATAAATGGTGCCGACTTCCGTCTCACTTCCTGTATGCAATGACATAATAAGCAGTCATCTTCTGGGCTAAGAGACACATCTGTATTATGTATATATATGTGTATATATATGGAAGCCCGCGATGTCCCAGCTCCAGGCCGTGTCCATCTTCCACCCCTCTTCCTTCCAGGGCCACAGACTCTGGCTCTGTGATTGTCCGGAGTCGCGTGACGTCACTCCCGCGCATTCCCGCGGGAGCCGCCAATCGCAGCATGATCTCAGTGAAGAAACGGCACAGAGGCCGTTTCTTCAATGCGCATGTGCCCGATGACGTGGGCACATCACAGTAGACTGTATATCTCCTAAACCATGCAGGCTTAGGAGATATGCGGGGTACCTACAGGTAAACCTTATTATAGGCTTACCTGTAGGTTAAAGTGGTTGTCCAGGGTTGACAACCACTTTAATCTTCCTTTCTGCGTTAGATAGAAGTAGAGCAAATTCCCTTTTCTTTTAGTGGACAATATGTGGACAGAGCTCCTCAGGACACCAGCCTCGGTCCCCTTTAACAGACCAACTGGGTATTTAAATCCCAACAATCTGGGATTGTGGCCATTACAAAATCACTTTTTTGGCAACCTATATGTTGATAGTCTCTCGTTGAGTCTCGCCCAGCCCTCCTACCCTGGGGGACTAGATCTGGGAAATGGATAAATATGTTATATTTAAAAACACACACCTATGTTCAACAAAACACATCCTTGAAGTTTGAAAATATATGGAAAAAATGATTAGAAGCCCCATACTCCAGCCTAAACACATAATAAAGAGGGGTCATGTTTGAAGAGCAGGTTGACCTGTTTTATTCAACTTTTTATACAGTGTATCGGTTGCCCTAGAATATATCTGGAATTTTTGGTATACTTGATAATAATGAAATAAATGCGTTGTTAAAGTTTTATCAGCTTAACTTAGCAGTAAGGAAAGGAGAAAGGAAGAGAGCCTTCAGAGCCTGCCTCTTTGGGATAGGCTGGGGCTGTATCACTATTCATTCTGCCATCTGAATAGCTTCACAGTCACACCTACTATCCAGAAACTTCTCAAGTCTCCTCTCTCCTGGATACAGTGGAAGCTATAGACCAGACTTGTAGCAGCTGAACACACTGAGCAGACTTAACTTGCAGATTACAGCTTCACTGGGTACAGTGAGCAGAATATACTTTTGCCTACCAAATAATTGCAGCTGCACTGCCTACAGTATGGCAACTAAATGTGCCTATCAAAAACACAATCTAACAACTATCTAACTATCCTAGCACCTACCTAGGGGGGTGATACACAAACATACATTCTATTTCACAGGATAAAAAGCCTTGCAATTTTTTTTCATAAATACAGCATGTGCAGAGTATGGAAAAGTAGTGAAATGCATTCAGATATGCCAAAGCAGGGTTTCAAAGGGAATCCTCTGAAGGCAATGATCTGCATTATTCTCTTGAATCTGGTTGTGTGACTTCATAGAAGAAATTGATAGCACAGGAGACGAAAAGGGAAAGGCAGCAATGCTCAGCATCAACACTAAATTAGTTAGCATTTGGAGAGATTTCACTGCACTTCCTATCCTGGAGACATGTCAGGAAAAGAGTGGCAATCGCTCCAAATTAGAGGGAAATTAAGCAGGTGTCACCATAACAGGTGCCTCCATTGGAAGATGTAACCTCTACTGCTGTGGCGGTGAGAAGCACAACATTTTGTATTCCTTGTCACTGTCTGCCACAGTGACAATGGTGACCAGGAAAAATAGAGAGGGTCATTCTCCCTACTGGAGACATAGAGAGCGAAAAAAGCTTAAAGCTGGGCATGCATCACTCCATTTTTAAGACAATTCCTGTAACTCGGCTGGAATTCAAGTCGTGGGCAACCCTACCAACATCACCCAGCTCAACAAACTTTCATTGAGAAATGAAAGGAGCCAGGTGGAAAAAAGTTGTTTGAACAAGATTGTAACCAATCAGCTCCGGTCACTATTCAGGTATTCTGACAGTAGTAAGGTCTGTGAGAAGACATTAGTTGGTGTGGGAGATTTGGCTAACCACACTGATTGGGAATCCATGGATTTTTACATGTGCAGTCAGCTTCACAAGAGTTCCAGCCGTTCTCCACTATATCCAAAACAACTAAAATAAACTGCATTATATGCACTTTAAGCAGCCTACTGACTTTAGATGAATTTAACAAAAGCATTTTCTATAAGCCCAGGTTCACACTATAGCAATCTCAGACATCGCATGTGATTCGCACCCACACCGCAGGTGCCGATCATATGCGATGTCTATGCAAAGCAAGTTCAGCCATACAGTTGTATGGCTGAACTTGCATCATCGGATCCACAGAAAAAATGGTGTAGGGACTTTTCTTTCCCCGCTCCGGAATCAGATTGCATGGGTGTTCTCATACATGCTATCCGATTCCTGTCTGAATCCACAACAATCTGTGAACTGATCTGGGGTTGTCATTAACATTGTATTGACACCGGCAGCAGTTCACAGAAGGCAGTGTGAGCTGCCTGCAGGAGAGATGCGATGTGGGAAGCGGCACTGGAATCATACTGGGTCCCGCATCTCTACGGTGCGAAACCTAGGCTCAAAGGTCAATTAAGTGTAGCAAAAAAAATAGCAAAAAAAAAAAGGAAAAAATATAGCATATGCAAATGCTACACAAGCAATATTCAATAAGCAGCTGCTGTCATATTACATTTTAGGTTTTGGGTTTAATACCGTTTTAATGTATGCCCCATTGGTAAATACATTTTTACAATGTAGAACCATGGTCCAAAACATAGCTGCTAGCTAATTTAGTTGTGCTAGGTGGTAACTAGCCTGGCTTATTGGTAGTTAGGATCCGCTGATTTCTGCCCTAAGCCTGAATCTGGTGTGTAGTGTCTCCCTTCTGTCAATAGGTGGCACTGCTGCCTTAGACATTAGGATGATGGATCATAGTGAATTCGGGTTATGAGTAAATATGTTATCTCAGCCAATCAGCGGAAGTTTTTTGGCCGCTGAGCTGGGATAGTCTATTTATTTGGAAGGAGTCAGGTGATCAGCGTTCTTTTCCACCCGGGCAGCTGCCTGGGTGGATGTGTGTCAAATCACTCTGGGTTGCTAGGCCAGAAGCCTGAGGCCTAACCCAGGAGCTCCTGGCTGCTAGGTCTGTCTGAGGCCTATCCAGTAATCTGAGTAGCAGCATTGCGTTAGGCTTCAAGTCGGAGACCTAGCCAAGTTGAGGAGGCTCTACCTGAGGGAGAAACGGATCAGTGTCAGCGGTGAAGGAGAAGCAGCTGCCACAAAGGGACGACCCCTCTTGTTACCAGAGGCGGTGTAGAAAGGGTGGAGTTTTGAAGAAGTACCAGAGCAGCCTTTTTCACTAGCTGGGGACGGTGGAGAAGTGGGAAAGCTTCAGTAGACTCATCCAGGAACCCAGCAGGTGGCGGGGGTGCACGTTGAAGATGAGTAAAGCGGGTAGCTGTGAGCCAAGCCAGGGACCCAGAAGGTAGTGTGGGTGAAGCTTGAGGGATACAGCGGTTAGCTGTGAGAAGAGCTCAGGGGATCCATGGGATGGCTGTAAGTCCCAGAGGTTTAGTGAAAGATGGGGAACTCAGTGTGAAGATCTACAGCGGGATACTGTGAGCTACGTGTTCAGATCTACAGTGAGATATTGAGAGTGCAGGGTTGCTATAGGAGAAAACAGTTGCTACAAAGATACAGATTGCTGTATTCAGCTTAAATGCCCTTTTTCTGTATTGCTGTCTGCCTAGTTCTATATTTGTCTGCAGAGTCTGCCAAGTTGCCATTACATTTTCCTAAGGGTGTCTTGTGCCCTAACCCTCTCTCCCCTATTCCAGTTAAGAGAAATAAAACTCTCTTTGTTCATTTTTGCAAAAAGTGACTGGTGTCCATCATTCCATCTTGCACTACACCCACCATGCCTAGTAACCTGCACTCTGAGGAGGAATGTCAGCTCTCCCTGACTTCGGAGGTTACCATCAGGCCTCTGGAAGCTGGGGAGGCCGCTACAATAACAATAAATGTTTTTTGCAGGCATCCCTGCGTTTACATAAGAACGTGCATTTTTAATGTTATGTTTGGAATTGCTATTCAGTATTGCAATAAAGTATACAATCATTTTTTTTTCAAAATCGAATAGACCATTAAAAACATAACTGATGTCAGCAGAACTGCAAACAACAGATTTGCATATGCGGCGACTCTGCAGCTTGTGTGGAACTATAAGATCTATAGGGAAAGGCACAGAGCATGCAGTTCTTTTCACTTTCAGTTTGATGACAACTTTGCTGACATCAGTTATATTTTTAATGTCTTATTTTAAGCTAATAGGCAGCCATCTGGCATAAGAAAAGTGATGGTTCCCTTTAATCTTTACTAACAATTCTGTGCTTTATTGGCTTAACAGGATCATAGAAATTAATATCAATCCTAAGGATCGCATTAAAATAGCACATTTCGTACAGTTAGTACACAGCTTTAGTTCCCAGGGGTGTACAGAGTGCTTAGCTGAATGTTAGAATTAAAAATGCTCAGAAGCATTTCTTTGTGTTCCACGGCAATTTGAAAGCGTCTTCCAAATACACTACAGGGTCGTACTGTTTCACCATATCAACAGTTTGGGCTCACGCTCTAATTAAGCAGCGGTTTCTAGAAATGTGCAGCAGTGTCTAATTTGTTACAAATCTGCTGTGTACCATGACTGTAGAATCAGACGACATGGGTTTCCAAAGGCGGTAGGTAATGGGCTCAGCTCATGGGTGAAAGTCAGAGACAGAGGAAAGGAAAGGGATAGGGCTACCCCCATAAGAGCCGCTGGATAGGGTGGATCCTCTGTTCTTTGCCTCAACCTTCTCAAAAACCTCAGCCCCTCTGGCACACCAGGTTAAGTGTATAAACATACAATATCACAGGAAATCACTGAACGTAATACCTGAAAGTAATACTTAGTACCCAGGAGTATTGCTATATGAAATAAAACAGGCACCAAACTAGGTACCCAGATAGCAAGCAACTGAGCTGCAAGTTTGAAAATGACTTGCTAAGCAATAGCTAGACATGCCAGGCTTCACTTGTTGCGCAATTGCAGCAAGTCCGCATTACATGACCCCGGATCAACTTTCTTTGCAAACATTCTGCAAGTCTGCTGCAAGTTCTGATTCAGTTATGTTGTTCAATAGTCCTCCCACCACAAGGGGCACTGTGACTTGCAGAGCTCTTGCTATAGACTCACCACTGCAACTTTGCTCTTGGAGACTTGCTATGAAAATTTGCTACAAATTGGAAAAGTGTCAACTAGAACTTGTGCTTCAAGTGCTCTGCAAGTGTACAACTTGCCAGTGAATATGTGCAGCAAGTTAACAAGACTTACAATTCTGCCACAAATATTTCTATCTGGGTAGCAAAGGCAAACTTAATATATTGTCACCCAATATGGTTGGTAACTAGGCAAGTATAAAATGGATTCACAATGGTAATAATACAATTTAGAATACAAAGTGATCAAGAGTACGCATTAGGCATAAGATAACATTTGGGGTCCAGATCTAGGTAAAACAGTAGCAAGACCAGCTCAAGTGCAGCACTGAGCAATAGTAAAGTTTAATCTAATTTTAGGAGCATCTTTGCGCTTGGCAGCCCCAGTTAACCTGCATGCAGTATAGGTACAGTATAGGTATGCTATAGTCTCGATACAGATGCAAGGTAGATGTGGTTCAAATTTGGTAAAGGTTTAGTATAATGCTGTATAGTGTTGGTATAGGTGCAGTCTAGGTTTGGAATAAGTGCTGTGTAGAGTGCAGTGTGGCTGTAGTATGGATTGGAGTGGTTAGATATCCTGGGAGCCACACATCAAGTCAAGACCTGCTGTATGAAAGTGAATTGAACCCAGCCTGGCCACGCCCCCAACGTGTTTTACCCAGCCCAACCGGAGCTTACCCATTAGTAAGCTCCAGTGGGCAGAGTGAAATGCGTAGGGGGTGTGGCCTAGTGGGGGTCCAGGCTGAGACTGCCATTCACTATCATACAGCAGGTCTTGACTTGATGTGTGGCTCCCGGGATATCTAACCACTCCAATCCATACCACACCCACACTGCACTCTATACAGCACTTATTCCAAACCTAGACTGCACCTATACAATATATTAAGTTTGCCTGTACTACACAGATAACAGGGTAACTTGCCACAAATATGTGGCAGTGTTGAATTGTAAGTCTGTTAACTTGGTGTACATTATCATTGTCACATACCTGGCGGGTGAGCCTGACGTGCAGCAGGAAGGCCTCGCGTACAACCCGGCTCAGGGACCACCAATGTTATGGACAGTGGCAACAAGAGCCGAGTGGTGTAAGAGTGCCTGGATCGCCTCTTGTGCAGCTTATGATCTCCCAGAGTAACCAGCAGGTGTAGTCAGCTTAGCAGGCAGGAAGCAGGAAACAGGAAGCTGGTGGATGCAGAGCTGTGGAGACACTGGTGGTCAGACAAGCTGAGTTCAGTAACAGATGATCAAGCAGATACAAACGGCAGGCAAAGAATCATCAGGATACAGGCAAAAGTTTGGCAACAGGATATCAGTCAATATAGAGATAAGCTAAGGTGACCAGATTTTAAAAATGAAATCCGGGGACATTTTTTTTTTTTACTAGTAATGGCGGCAATCAGCGACTTATAGCGGGACTGCGACATTGCGACGGACAAACCAGACACTAAGTGACACTTTTGACACTTAGTGGGAACTAGTGACACCAATACAGTGATCAGTGCTAAAAATATACACTGTCACTGTACTAATGACACTGGATGGGCAGGGGTTATCATCAGGGGCAATCAAAGGGTTAACACGTGTTTTCTCACTGTGGGGGAGGTGCTTTTACTAAGGGAAGGCATAGATCCCTGTCCCTGCTTTGCAAGAACACAGGATAAATGTCTTCCATACTGACAGAACGACAATCTGCCTTCATTACATAGGCAGACTGCCGTTCTGCCTGGGTACCTTCGCTCTGACCAGCACATGATCATCAGAAAGGGGCACAGATACAAAATACACTCCTCTAAGCTAGTAGGTGCAACAGAGCAAGGTTGTGCAATTCAGATTTTTTGTTTTTCTAATTCTGCAGTGACTGTCTTTGAAATTGCCTGGGCCCCTGATCAAATCTAATCTGGGGACAAAACTGGGGACAGACTTGGTCCGGGGACAGTGTCCTCAATCCGGGGACTGTCCCCGGATACCGGGGACATTTGGTCACCCTACGATAAGCGGGGTTACAAGGCAAACCGGGGTCAGGATAACAGAGATCAATCGTAGTCAAACAAGATGGGTCAAGCACAGGAAACAGATTGGATCTCAGGAACAGTAAGGCCTCATTTACACTTCTGCTGGTAAACGGGCGTTTAGAGGCATTTGGGCGTTTTTTCCAGCTGCCCCTAAACTCTCCTCTATGTTATCTTATGAGTTTCCAGGCAGTTGAGTTTAGAGGCTTTTTTTGGAACGCAAAAAAATGGGTTCAGACGCCAGTTCAGAGGCATTTGAAATGCCAAACAGTTTGTAAACGTGTCTAGACATGGTAGCTCGCATCTAGGAACATTTCGTTTACAGGCGTTTCCATTTAAAAAAAAGAAAAAAAATATTTTTTTTCAAAAACGCTCCTAGACGCGAACGTGGCAAAACGGCGCTAACCGCGGCACGCAAAAGTGACGTTTTAGACGCTGGTTGCTAGCTGTCAAGATAAAACGTTCAGGGGAAGTTGAAACAACGTCCCGTGTAAATGGAGCCGTAGTCACAGGAACAGGTATGAGCTGCAGATCAGACAGCAGAGTCTGTGTGCTGCTGAGATGTTTAAATAAGGCAGCCTGGCATCAATCAGTGGAATCACTCTGCACGGTGTTAACCCTTAGGTACCCCTGCACTGGGTAGCAGGTCCATGACAATCACTGGCAAGTTGTACACTTGCAGAGCACTTGAAGCACAAGTTCTAGTTGACACTTTTCTAATTCTGCAGTGACCTGTTGCTGTAGAAGGGGGGCCCCTTTGGTCTCTCTCCAAAAGTCTCTGGTGATCAGCGGTGGGAAGTAGAGGGTTGTTGGACGCTCCTGACTCCCTGCTGCAGTGGGTGCAGGTGCTGTGATGTGGGTGGTGCTGCGCTGCCCCTAGGTTTCCTCACTTCTAGTCTCAGGCTCTGATCTCCGCTGGTATGGCAGGTGAATATCCAAGACAGAGATGTCCTCTCTCCAACACCAGTTTAATAAAAAAAACTCTTTCCAATCCTCGTACTGCCCTTTGGGCTGTATGTTGCATTTTTGGATTTGTAATCTAAGGAGTCCATTTATCCCAGTATATGGCTGCTGTCTCAAACTATGGCTCCCATGAGTCTCTGCGCTCTGCTTGGCTTTATCTCTCGCCTCCTAACCAGAGGAGAATGGTGCACAACAACATCAGTATCTCAGCAGAGGGAGAACAGAATGAAAGGCAATTTCTTCTTCTTCATATTGCTGTAGCCCAGCATGAGGAGAGGGTGAATCTGAATCATATGACAAGAGGCTGCAGTTCCACTCAGGAGCATATATGATGGCGGGCTGAACGCTGGCTGCTTTGGAATACATCCAAGTTAGAAACACAGTGGTCTTAAATAGAAACTGCTGCTAACTGTCTGATCTCTCTTGCTGTTGGAGCCACTATTTCAAGCCCTGAAAGCTCTATCCAGAAAAAAAGGCAGCCAGTGAGTAAAAAGACTAATCCCCAGTATTGCCTGTGGTCTCCCTGCAGCTGATATTTTCCATATTACAGACTTACCATTCCTCGATCTGCATTGTGTGCTTATATGGAAGCAGGCATTATGGTAAAAGCAGGTCTTTGCTTCCTCATGTCAGAGTCTCCAGTAAAGAGAACAGTGAGCAGCACAGTAGTGACGTCAGAGGTAGCACTGCCTTATATTTCACACTGCACATATTCAGCGATGAGGCTGTAGGCATAGGATTGTCTAGGCCAGGGGTAGGCAACCTTTGAGAGGTGGAGATTTACCAGAACAACATAAAAAGTGATCAAAGATCACAGGGGCTTAGTGCCATTTTTTAAAAAGCAATTACCTAGCTAAGCCTAACTAAATAGTAAGGAAATCTTACAAAGATATAATAAAATAAATGTCACTGGAAAAATACAAACTTAGCTACCTTAAAAGTGGATGGTGTCAGTCAGCAGGGCAGGGGATGGTGTCAGTAGGGCAGTGGATGATGTTAGTAGAGGCAGAGGACACTGTTAGGGGGGAGCGGAGAACACTGTTAGTGGGGACAGGGGGGCCAGAGGTCACTGCTTTGGGGGAAAGGGGTGGCAGAGGACACTATTGCGGTGGGTGATGTGAAGGGTGTCAGAGAATACTGCTATGGGGGGAGGGAGGGGACACAACTGTGGGGGGTGATGTGAAGGGTGTCAGAGAACACTGCTATGGGGGGGAGGGAGGGGACACAACTGTGGGGGGTGATGTGAAGGGTGGTAGAGGATACTGCTATGGGGGGTGGGAGGGGACACAACTGTGGGGGGTGATGTGAAGGGTGGTAGAGGACACTGCTATGGGGGGTGGACCATGAGGATGACAGTGGCGGAGGTGGGGTGGGGGGGAGTAAGAGAAAGACCAGCACCTAAAAGGCAGGGTTTTAGCGGCGCAGGGACCTGTTTGCGTTCTACCTGTCATCTGCCTGCAGTTGACAGATAGACCACGATCGATGGGTTGCCGGACCCCGATATAGGCACACTCGCCTTCCAAGAAGTACCCTATTATATTTCAGAAGGATTTCAAGAAAAAAGGAACATTTTTCATGGTACTGCTTTGGCACAATTTACTTTTCAAAATATGCCCTATAAAAACATAGCAAATCTTCACTTTGTGAATTCAGGTCCACATTAAAGTACACCTGTCATGAGAGAAGTATACCATAGTTGGACTCCTGGAAATCATTGATGCTTGGAATAGGGTGTGCAAGAAATTTCTCTTTTTTTCTTTTTTTTCTTTGTGATGCTAATGCTTTTGATAGCTGGCCACACTCTAAAATGTTGTTTGGATTTTTTTTTGTTTTAAGAACATTCATGTCATTTTTTTAATTATGAGTGGGGTCAATTCGACATTTGCTTTTTACCGCAGTGATGTGAAAATTCAAAGGAGCAGGACAAAAATGTTTTCTTAAATGAACAAATTTCTAAAAGAGTATGTGTTTTTTGTTTGGGAAAGTCCATTCATTCTAAAAAAATTGATGTTTAATGCAGTGGTGGCCCGTCCATTCGGAACGCAGGGGCGCAGCCCCACTAATCCATGCACCCAACCCTAATCTACATGCTAGATGCATGGATTCCAATTTTTTTTGTTTCTTTTTAAGCACGATAAGAGCCTGAGGCTCTAATTGGCTTAAAAAAAGGGTGGGCTTGGGGCGCAGAGCACTGCGCCCCGAGCCCACCCTCTTGAGTTACAATAGCGAATTAATATCCGCTATTATCTTCCTGATTCTCCTCCTGGCCAATCAGGAAGCAGCTCTTGAGACCTGATTGGCCAGGGAGTCCTAAGACTCTCAATAGTGTCTAAGGACACACTTCCTTTCAGCCTGGAGGAGAACGGAGAGGAGAACGGCCTGGTTCTTCATTCCCTCTGCCTCCTTTGTTAAGGTTAATCTCTGCCACCTTCTCGCCAGTCTAACGCCCAGGGGGGCATTGGTGTGCTTGAGGCAATCACCGCCTTCCCGTCCACTGTTTGTCCACTGCAGGGGGTTGCTTGCAGAGATCGGCACCTTCCTGTCCATTCGGGGGGTGGATGGCGTTTGTTTACACCCCCCCGATATTTTTAGCATCAGGCGCCACTAATTAACCACTTCCATATGACGTCCTTGGGTTTGAGTGGTGATATCTGAATGGTGCCTGCAGCTGCCCCCTTCTCCTCTCCCCCCAGCGTCTGTGAGCTGACTGAGCGGCTGAAGCCGCTCACTCGGCTCCATAACACGGCGGGGCGGAAATTACGTCAGAAATTACATCCGCCCAACGGTCTTAAAGGGCCTGTTTTTTTTTTTTTGGCCTGTCACTTTTTTCAGATTTTTTTTTTTTTTTTTTTTTGCATTTTAGTGTAAATATGAGATCTGAGGACTTTTTGACCCTGGCTCTCATATTTAAGAGGACCTGTCATGCTTTTTTCTATTACAAGGAATGTTTACATTTCTTGTAATAGGAATAAAAGTGATCAATTTTTTTTTTAAAAAAGAACAGTGTAAAAATAAAAAGTAAAAAGCAAAATAAATAATTAAAAAAAAAATAAAAAATTTAAAGCGCTCTGTCCCGCCGAGCTCGCGCGCAGAAGCGAACGCATACGTAAGTCCCGCTCACATATGAAAGCGGTGTTCAAACCACGCATGTGAGGTATCACCGCGATCGTTAGAGCGAGAGCAATAATTATAGCACTAGACCTCCTCTGTAACGCAAAACTGCTAACCTGTAGAATTTTTTAAATGTTGCCAATGTAGATTTTTAATTTGCAAAGTTTATCGCCGTTCCGCGAGCAGACGCAATTTTGAAGCATGACATGTTGGGTATCATTTTACTCGGCGTAACACTTTCACAATATGGAAAAAAATTGGCCTAACTTTACTGTTTTCTTATTTTTTAACTAAAAAAACTGAATTTATTAAAAAAAAAAGCACGCTTGGTAGACCGCTGCGCAAATACGGTGTGACATAAATTTTTTCAATGACCGCCATTTTATTCTCTAGGGTGTTAGAAAAAAAATATATATAATGTTTGGGGGTTCTAAGTAATTTTATAGCAAAAAAAACTGTTTTTAACTGGTAAGCACAGAATTCAAGAAACAGGCTTGGTTGGTAAGTGGTTAAATGCAAACTAAAGTTGGAAGTACTTTCGAATGACATTTGTCAAGTTATCAAATATATTGAAAATTTTCGTATAAACGTTTTTATGAATTTGTGTTCAAAAATCTACTAGTGTATGGCTATGGCTAGCTTTAGAAATGTGGTATTCAGCTATTCTTTTAAAGTAAGCATTCGGTTTAGATAACATTTCAGAAAGAAAGAATAAACAGGACACTGGTAACAATGTGTTATCTACACTGAACACGCAGTCTCATTATGAAATATCTTGACTGTCTCCCGTAAGAAGAAGGATCTGCCAATTATTCTGATATGCAGAGACATTTGGAGGTCTATCGCAGAGCTGGGGGGGCTCATCCAGTAATTGGCAGGTACATCTCTGGGTTTTATCTGTTTATTGTGTTGTGGGTCGATACTTGACACACCAGTAGAGGGTGTTTATATCAGCCACTTCTTTGTTACATAGGTCAGAATTGATCCTGCTCCCATGTACAATAAATCTTTGTTACGCGAACGACTGGAAGTCAGGGTTTCTCACAATACAGGCAGAAAAGATCAATTACAACAAGGAATACAGGAGGTGGCTGCCCCTTTCCCTTATCCCCAGCAACATTCACATAAACTATAAGGCGGCAATTTACTTGTAGCCAAGGGATGAACAGAGCAGTGGACCTGTGTGAGGAACTGTTACCTTACACCATTTTTACTTGACCCATTCTGAGAGCATGGGCTTGGCAAACATTTAGTAATTTAAAGCCCCACTCTTTGCTCAGCTCCCTGCCCCCCAATTGCTCCATTTCCACCATAGCTCCCCCTGCATGTATCTTATGTTTTTTTTAATATCTACTTTTTTCAATATATAAATAAAATCCCAACACTAAAATTAGAACAATCCCCCCTTTTCTACCCCAAGCTGCTGGAAAAATAACACCCCCAGTGTTATATAAATCAACAAAATTATAGTATATACACACACACACATACACACACACACACGCTCTATATTGTGAAAGTATTGGGACGCCTGCCTTTACACGCACATGAACTTTTTCTTGTTCAAAAGTTTTTATTGAGTTTTACAGAAAGAAAACATAAATGGGGGAAGGGTAGGGTTACAGGGGTGTTCACCATAAGAGGTGAAGGGGAAACGAAGGGGTGGATACAATTCACGATAAAAACCTGAACTGAGATATAACCATGACAATAATTGGATGAAAAGTTTGTTTGAATAAGATACAAGGCTAATCGAGCCGTCTTCCCTCCTCAGACACCCCAGTTGGGAACAATCTGTGTCTCGGGAGGGGAGTCGGCCCGGCATTTTCAGTAGCAAGGTAACCATTGATCTAGTCATAGGCAGTTGCGGGAGAGCAGTTAATATGGGTACATTCATAGAAGGGAAAGTGGATATTGTGCAGTTCAGAGTTTCATCATTATAACATTGTTAAATACCATCGATTGTGTCTGGGGTGCATGGGCTACATGCTAGGAATAAGTAGACTAGTCTCCATTACATGGGCAATGGGTACGATGGAGTGGACAGATAAGATTCAATCAAAATTAGCCCAATCTATTAGAATAATCATTGTGATAAGCATAGTTAGGATTGGTACCGAGTAGTAGTACTTATTTAAACTATCTGAACTATCTGTCCAGGATGACCCATTAGTCGCCTGGTAAAAATGGTGCAACTGGGAAGGGGAGATTTCCATAGCAGGCTGTACTGTATGCGTTGGAGGATGGTATACATAATTATAAAACCTTCAAGGAGGGGGAACCATTAGGGGATGAGAATTAGAACGTAGTGAGTGTAGAGAACAAATAGGTAGGGAGAGAGTCAGAATTGAGGAAGAAGGGAGAAGAGAAGAAGAGAGGGAGATATCTCTGCTCCTCGCCAGAGGGGTTAGTGTGTAGAGGATAGACACCTGTAAGGTACTGTAAATGTTGGGGGAACTAGGCAAGTCATGGGAGCAGAAGAGAGGGGTCGAAATTCGGTGGAAGGTAATGTTCCACCCAAGGTTGCCATATTCGCTCAAATTTAGGGATATTGTTCAGTATTGTGGCCTCAATTTTAGCATGAATCATCGCGGTGGTTATTCTTTGAGGACTCCAACGAAACGACTTACGGTTTGGTCTTCGATATTCGTCTGTGTCTAAATTCGAAAACGATGTTTATTGATGTCGACGGTTTGTTTGCCACCGCTTTCGGACCTTTAGGGGCGTGGATCAGTGGAGTCTTTGTTAAGTTTCTTATTGGTGGCGCTACTAAGTACGATTTTAACTCCGGTGTTATGACTTGTTATAGGGATTTAAACTCGCTTATACCGTTGGAACCCACCTTGTAATGGAAGGTGGCTTAAAGCTGGGGAGAGAAGACGAGGGTACTGAACGGATCAAGGGGGTTGTAAATGTCATGGAATGTCCACAGATAGGAGATGTGTGATTGGGGAGACCGCTCCTCG